>APFE030300890.1:0-55875 GCA_000404065.3 Pinus taeda | reverse complement strand
TCTGCAAAAAATGTTTGAGCGCTTGCTGCCATTGTAATATATATATTGGTGCTAGCAAGGAAGGCAAAAAATTATCTAGTCAGGCTTCAAACTCACTATTCACCGCTTCAACAATAAATTTTACAAACAATAAGACTTGTCTCTGCGAAGAGGAGAACAAAAGCAATATATGCATTTATCGATTTCATCTGGAGTCCATCTCACACAAATTTAGAGGGGATCCTCTACAGATTCGACATCAATCCTACACGAATTACCCAACTGTATAAAAGAAAGATGTAACATATTTCATTTGGACTATTCATATAATTTTGTGTTTTTGAGCTAAACATGGATAAATACGGCATTCCATGGAACTTTTACAAACCAATAGTTGATTGCAAATTTCTTTCTCCAGAGACACCTATTATTTTGAATATGGTGCTTCTAAAGTTTCTCAACAATTTCTGGAATCTTCAGGGATCTTGGCAGGCAAGTAACTCTTCAACCACACGCAATTCTCATTGCAGGTGTTACACGCAATTCTCATTTCAGGACGATTCCGTTTTCTATAACTGATGTATTCAACCACAAGTAGGTAGCCGTGCCATTCCTATTTTTTTCAACTGATGTATTCAATTACAAAGCAGGTAGTCGTGCCATTCCTATTTTTTCAACTGATGTATTCAACCACAACGCAGGTATCGGAGACTACAGCAAGCTATTATTCGAATTGAACACAAAAAAAACCGAAGAGTTTCATGTAAGCGGCAGGGGAGACTATGTTACCAAGCGTTTCAATTCAGGATACCTGGTTTTCACTCATGACAATGCAACGGAACCAGCAGCACTGGCGCTACTGCTATCAGTGCAACTCCTCCAACTGAGCCAGCGATTTTACTAGTAGTCTTCAGAAAAAGAGTCTTCAGGCAATGTGCGTTTCATTTATGTATGCAGCTTCAGGTGTGAGACAGAGGAGCAGAAGGCAGGCAGGAGTTACAAGGTTAAAAATAGAACCTGGGACCTGTGCTCTGATACCATGTCAGGCTAGGAGTAACTCCAGAAAACTAATGCGTTTATTCATTTAACCAGCTACCTAATATATACATGAATGTGATTGTTCAGTTCATCTTCTCGATGACTGTTCACATTCAGTTCCCCAATCACTGAGGATTAGGTGTCAACACAGCCATCGGGGCCAGGACATTTGTCCTTGGAAAAAGACTTAAGAATAGTAGAAACATCTTGGATCAATATCGAGCCACCGAACATGGGGTCATCCTCGGCCGAGAAGAATTGAGGAAAAAATGGATGCACTCCAAGGTAAGAAGTAGTGGATCCCAAGAAGTAGCAACTAAGAACAATAATAGATTGGAGACGTACTCTCAACTACTCCATGAGAACAAGAAATCAGAAGGATTCATCGCAACAAACCACAATAATAATCTCCTAATACAAATAAAAATTATAGATTCTAAATACATATGCTAATTCATGTTACACATAGATCTTTAGGGTTTTTATCTCCTTGTCTAGCTTCTAGGAGAAAAGAATAATGCCTAAACTCTAAGCACAAGATAGGGAGTTAGTGTAATACAAAGAATGGCCAAACCACCCAATAATTAATCCACCAAAATTACCACAAGCATCAACAAATGAGAAGTTCCGATCCACAAACATCTTTCCTAACTCAAATCTAATATTCTTTCCATCTCCCCTAGTTTTTTGCATCAAGAAGATGATTAATGTGTGGGTTTCCATAAGCTTTTTAAGGGTACGTTTTTTCAAGGAACTACCCATTCCTTGACAAATTAGGGAGAGATAGATCATTAATCATCTCAACATTGGGATCATTCATTCTAATTACCCTTATAATCGAAGATTGCTTCCTTGACAAATAAGGGAGAAATAAATCATTAATCATCTCAACATGGGATGAATCATTCTAAATACCCTTATAATTGAAGATTGCTTTCTAGACATAACCTCATTAATAGTCTTTATTTGAACCATAGATAAAAAACACTTTTAGCTAAACTTAAACTTTTTTCTTCTATTCCACTATTCAAGTCTAAACCAACTTCAACCACCCCCTATAACATCCACAAAACCCTCTCTTATTCTCACATTATACCTTGAAGCACAAAACCATTATTTCCCTTTTAGAACATCATTGACCTACCTTTAAATTGAAATCCTTCATGACATAAGCCCTTTAAATTGAAATCCTTCATAACATAAGCCCTATTCTCATTAACGTTGTATACATTTTATCCCATAAAATAATCCAGCTTAAAATTTGAAACTAAAAACACCATCTATTCTATAATAAAATTTCAACCAATTACAAATATTTAATTAAAACTGCAAATCAAAAATTAAAACTGCAAATCAAAGTGGTTGAAAAGATACCCAAATTTCGACATCACATCTATTTTATGCAAAACCAGAAAATTTAGGATAATCCTCACTTATAAATACTTAACTAAAAGTCTAAACCCAGATTTTTGAAAAAATGGCCACTCAATCATCATAAATCTATAAACTGTATGTACAACGTAATAATTTCCCAGGGAATAGAACTCGAAACCTTGATGTGAATGCTTCGCAAAAGAAATCTTTGATTGGAGTGTGGGCCTTTGAAAACACTTGAGTTTTCTTTTTATATACTCTTAAATGTGTATTCATATCATGACTTTGGGCATCTCAAAAGCAGCCATCATGTCATCAATGGCGGACATCTGTCTCAAGGACCAACCAAAATAAAATCCGGCCAGAGTTCAAAACAGACGAGGCTAGACAAGACACAGGGCGCGTTCTGCATGGTAATTGGTGATAGTACATCGTAATTAATAATAGAGTATACAAAAGTCAATGCTTGCCATCATTATACAATCAGAGAAATATTTTAACCAATCATATTTGAAATAAATGGAAATAAATTTTTGTAGAATTGAGGCTTCTGTGATCAGTCATATTTATAAGAAGAGCTTCAGCGTAAATCACATGAGAAAGACCTTTGTCGACGCGTTTCGAACCAACCAGTGTGGTTTATCGTCAGGACAAGTTGAAGATGCAGATCCAGTTCAGCGAGTTAAATAGTCTAAGCAGAGACTCAAACGGCTAAAAAATCTAACGGCTACTTTTCCATTCAAGAACCCCAGTCAAACATCGTCTAACTAATTTTATATTAAAATACTATTATATTCATGGAGCAATCAGTTAAAAATAATTCATTTATTTATTTTAAAATATTACTCCACAAAGATCATCCGTTAAAAAATATCATTTATTTTTTGATGTATTCTCCATTAATATAAAAATATATAAATATATATATGCCAATATTTATTTAAAATATATATGTATATTCTAATAAATTTATTATTATACCTAATTTTCTAATAATACCTTATTTTTACTATTATTATCATAATTGTAATTAATATTATTTATAATTAAATTATAATTAATAGAAAAAGTTAAATTCGGTCCATGTTATATAAATTCATAGATAATTAAAAATTAATTTAATAATTTGTTAAAATAATAATAAATTAATTATTAATATTATAAGTATTAAATAATAATGTATATAATTAATAATATTAAAAATAGATAATTAATTAATTTACTAATATATTTAAATTAATATATATATGTCTATATATATATATATGTATAATATATATGTCAATGCTTATTTAAATTATTAAATATATCAATATGTATATTCTAATAATTTATTATTATACCTAATTTTCTAATAATACCTTATTATTATTATCATAATTGTAATTAATATTATTTATACTTAATTTTATAGAAAAAGTTAAATTCGGTCCACGTTAATAAATTCATAGATAATTAAAATATTAATTTAATAATTTATTAAAATAATAATAAATTAATTATTAATATTATATGTATTAAATAATAATGTATATAATTAATCATATTAAAAATAATTAATTAATTAATTTACTAATAAATTTAAAATTAATATATATATGTCCTAAATTGATATAACACGATAGCTACACGAGATTCAACCTAACGGACAAGAAGAAAACAACAGGATGAGCGACAAAGAGACAAAGGAGGCGAAGAACCAGAAAAAATCTAAAGGGAACCCTAGATCAACAAACGGAAGAGGAAGGATCAGAAGGCATCAAGGAGAGCGATGAAAGATCAAAAACAAAGGGGCGGGGGGGGAAGAAACACTAAGAAGACAGGGCGGGTATCCAACACCTACTTACCTTCCAGCCATCATCTCTGTTGAGATTGTTAGGCCTCTTCTCAATTTCTATAGCCTCCCTTAACTTACGATGATGGAACTGAGCCACCTTGGCAATAACTTTGGCCTCCTCAATACATACATGATGACTAGTCTTGTCCACATGCTCCGCTAAGGCCGAAGACTTTGTTCTCCCATGTCTCAGGTCAGCTGCATGTTCATAGATTCTTTGCTGAATGGAGCGCCCTGTTTCTCCTATATAGGGCGTCCCACATGAGCAAGGAATCAAATACACACCCTTCATGTCCATAGGGTTAACAGGATCCTTCACCGACCGAAGGGAATTACGAATGGTTTTGAGGGGCCTGAAGGATGAGGGAATATCAAACCTGCAGAGGATTCGAGCTATCTTGTCTGTGGTCCCTTGGATATAGGGAAGATTGACACCTAGATGGCGCTCCTTAGGTTCTTTCCTCTTAAGCGCATTTCTGGAGGCTTTAAGGAAAGCTTTCCGACCTAGGTGCCTACTATATCCGTTTGCCACAAAGACATCAAGGAGGTGGGATCTCTCTTTCTCCAGGCTATCATTATCTGAAATCCTGAGGGCACGAGTGGCCAAGGTATTAAGAACCCCCATCTTCTGAGCAGGGAAATGGTGGGAATCTGCATGAAGATACTGCTCCGTGTTCGTTTTCTTGCGGAACACAGAGTGGGAGAGAGAGCCGTCCTCCTTCTTAGAAATAAGAATATCTAGAAAAGGGAGGCTGCCATTGACCTCTTTTTCCATGGTGAACTTAATAGCTGAGGATTGGCTATTAAGGTGATTGAGGAAATGATCAAGCTCCTCATGGCCATGGGACCAGATGACATTAGTGTCATCTACATACCTTTTCCAAAGCTTCGGAGGGAGACGCGCTGAGGCTAGAGCTTTGGCTTCGAAATCTTCCATAAACAGATTTGCCACGATCGGGGAGAGGGGGGAACCCATTGCCACACCACAAGTCTGCTCGAAGAACTCCCCTTCGAAACAGAAGAATGTGGAAGTGAGACACACCTCAACCAGATGAGCGGTATCTGGGTCTGTGAGGCGATAGATCACATCCAAGGCCTCTCTAATAGGGATGCAAGTGAACAGAGAGACCACATCAAAGGATCACAAATTTTTTGATTAAATTTATTGAGAAAATTTTCCAAAAATTTCACTGTTAAAGAATTTATTGAGAAAATTTTCGAAAAATCTGACTGTTAAAGTGTTTGAATCATTTTTTATGGTGGAAATGAATTCAGCGCCATCAAGAATCCTAAAGTACCAAAAATCTTGAAGCTTGACAATTATAACTAGTATTTCCAAAATTTCAACCTAATTTTGTTAAAACCTTGCAAGAATTTCCATTATTTTCGAGGCAATATTATGACCTTGTTAACTTAGTGTATGTATGTGAATAGCTTTTAAACTATGTTGCATGAGTTTCTTGAGCATGGGAACATTGAGAACTTAGGTACGGGTGTCGAGAAGGGCTAGAGGCTTAGGTACAGGTGTCAGGGAGGGCTAGAGATTTCTCCAAAATTTACAGGAAAAGTTAATCGAGAGTGGTAATATTATATGATAAAAAAATATTTTTTTTTTTATTATTTTATATAATAATCAAATTAATATTGAATCAAAATATTCAAATATTCAAATCAATTTAAATATATAATCTCTCTTATATATCAATATATTCTTGAAGTGTCTCTGAGTGTCTCCCTTTTATATATATAAAATATTAAAATGTTAAGTTCATTATGACATATGATGAGTCTTTGAAACAATACTTCAAAATACAAAGGGAAAATTTTACATATTTTTCCTGGTTATTCTTAAGAAAAAAGTAAAGAAACTCTAATGTTTAAGCATTCATTGCCACATACAATATGTATACATAATCTTCTGCCATATATATACATAAACAACAAAAGTAATACTCATCACCATGACATCCCAGATATCCCCCTTACATCGAGGTGTCACACACTTCCTTAACCCATCAAGAGATTGCTCAGTTTCTCAATTAAGGATATGGGTGTTAAGGGTGTTTGACCTTTTCAACTTAGGCTCATGTTTTGTGGGCAATTCAGCATATTTCTCTACAAGCTTTGTATTCCCCAACCCCAAGGAAGATGGGAACTAAAAAACACAGTCTTCAAAGCTCTCGAAATTTTCCCAAGCTCCCATTGTAGCTCCCCCTGAAAAGGGAACGTTCCCATACAACACCAAAGCTCCAAAGCTCCAAAGCTCCCCGGAAAGCGGGAACCATTGGAATGGGTTTCCCAACTCTTAGGAGTGGTTCCCATGTAACATAGCTTTTAAAATATCAATGGCATTTAATATTGGGAGTAAGTAATATTCCAAATTTAGAAAGTAAAAAATTGAAAAATTTTGTACAAACCCTTAATTTAAATCAGAATGGAGGTCAGAAATTGAGACATATTAAACCTTGGAAATGGAGTGATTTAACTAACCCGTGGAATTTTGGAGGTAAGAAACTAAAAATCTTCCTAGAAACCCTTAGAGGTAAGACACTAAAAAACTTCCTACAAACCCTTAAGAGATAAGAAACAACATTCTAGAAACGCTTGATTTAAAGAATGGAGGTAAAAACTTTTAGAAAACTGTCCATAGAATTTTATATGAGAAAAAATAGATTTTTATATTATGAAATTTATACTATTCATATGGAAATTTTGAAACGTTGATTCTGAGATAAATAATACTTACTGACATAACTAGAGAAATTACTCTGAAATAAACAACACCTATTGACATAACCAAAAATTACTATGAAATAAACCACACCTATTGACATAAACAAAAGTTATATGTATAGCGCTGTATTTGATTTGCTATGGTATTATGAAGTTTTTTGCCATTTGATAGCTATATGTTTTTTCCTTACCAACTGCATCACTGAGCTATATAAATGATATAGTATGTATTTTTTATTATTATTTTTACTTGAATAACTAAAAAAAATGGTCTATTTTCGGTAGAAAAAAAAGAGCTATCTTTAGTGCTACTTTTTGGAAGCTTTTATGGTGGGTTTTTCTAATCAAATGTCTCTAAAATCTAGGAGGAATTTATTGAAATCACAAGCTTGATGGTTAATCGTGTGCAATGGAAGTGTCCTACGGTTTTTTCCGGTCAAATTTCTCTAAAATCTGGTAGAAATTTATTGAAATCACAACCTTGATGGGTAAAGCAAACGAAGTGCCCTAGGGGTTTTCCACGGTGCTGAGTCTGAGTCCCTATATACAGTGAAAAAAACTAGTTTAAATAGCACAATTCAAGATTTCACCTCAAATTTTTCTACAGGATTTCACACTAGAAAATCCAAAAAACCGCACTAAAACCAACCCTTAAAAAAAAGAAAGAAAAAGAAAAAGAAAAATAAAATTGATATCTGCAACATTTTTATAAAGTATTTATATTTTTTCTTTAAAAAAGAAAAAATTTGAAAAACGTATTCTAAAATAAACCCAATAAAACACTAAAAATTTAAAATAGAAATAAATCACACGTATTCATATAACTGGATTAAACCACACCTATTCCTATAACTAGATTAACGTAGACAAAGATATAGTTAAAATCTAAATTTTAACGTAGACAAAGATATAGTTAAAATCTAAATTGTAGAAGACTTATTCTGAAATAAACCACTAGAAATTTGAGGTGGAAATAAATTACACCTATTCATATAACTAGATTAATGTGAACAGAGATATGGTTGAAATCTATAACATTCTTATAATTTTTCTTTAAAGAATGAAAATTCTGGAAAAACTTATTCTAAAATAAACCACTAAAAATTAACAGATATATAGTTGAAATCTACAACATTATTATTTTCTTTTTTAAAAACTAAAATTATGAAGACCTATCACACCTATTAACATAACCAGAAACTATCTACGTGAGCAGAGGGATGATTGAAATGGGTGCTCAGAAATGCGGTCACATATGCAGATAATGACGTCTTGGAGCGGTTTACTGCATTAATAATTAATAACATTAGATTTTGTTAATTATGCTTAGATAAGGATGGCAGGAGACTGAGCACTGAATCATTCAGGAATATATTATCCCGTTTTTATTCCTTTGTATATATTTGTGTGCATTATTTCGCCTTTAAAGTCACGGATTCACTATTTCTTGGATTGATGTGATAGCAACTGGGATAAAGCTGGACAGATAAGGGCAAACGTAGCTAGTGAGGGGCAGTACTTCATAGGAATATCATGCAAATATATTTAAAATCTTTATGATGTTGGCACTTTAAAGACATACTTAGCAACTGGAAACAATTTTTGGAAAAAAAAATTATGTATTGGAAAGTCCAAAGAATACAGAAATTACACGTAAGAGATATTGATGAAAACCAACCAAAACCTATGTCAATAAAGTCCTTTCTAGACTAACCCCCTGCCACTGAACATGCTCAACTCTAGCCAAGCTATCCAGGAAATAAGCACTACCAAAAGGAAATGCTTTTCACTATATATAAAAAATACAAATTTCACACCTACATATCTCACTACCAAAATCATCCAAGCACTCTCAACAAAATTGCGATTTCGGTAAATACAGTATGACTAATAAAAATTCATGTCGCATTACAAATCATAAATCCAGTCTTTCAGCACACAGAAAGAATCACAAACATAATGATCCGTAAAGCAGGGATTCCTCATTCCAGTAATTCTTTATTATTTTATTAAACATTTATTCAAGAGAATAAGATAAAGTTCTTATTATAAAAACAGGGAATTGATGCCACAGATCGACATCTATGAATACATAAGATGATATAACTTATATTGTGAAGCATTGTTCTGTGCCTAGTGTGTTTTACTTGTCTGGCTCCTTCAACATTTTCTATTCAAACAATGTTTTCATCACCCAAGGGGGTTTTGATATTGTGGTATGACTCAACATAACAGATGCCTTCAACTAGACAAAATCAGAATATCTTAAAATACTTATGTACAACAGATAAAAGAAAATTAATATATTGAAACTGTCCTTGTAGCCTCTTTATTGAATGTTTAGCCTTCAAAGTAGCAAACCTAGTGGGTTTAGCGAGAGCAATGCTAGTTGAGCATATATGCTCTATGTATTGTTTGCGTGATTTGAACCCACGTGCTTTCATGTCCTTTGGCGTGATTTTGGTCCTTTTAACCATAGCATCAACATTTATCTTTTTGTTTTCTGTGGAAATTAAAACATTATGAATAAATATCAAAATCCACATAGATATAATGAAAATATGCGAACCATGTAATAAATATGAAAAGACAATGCATTGACTAGCTATCAACAAATATCAAAATCTATATAGATATAATGAGAATATGGGGAACATGTAACGAATATGAAAAGAAAATGCATTAACTAGTCATAAAAAAATATGTCAATGTTATTATGAGCTAAGATATATAGTATATAACTTAGCTCTCTTAATTTATCTTGAAGTCTAGGTGAATGCCGCAAAGGTTGAGGAGAATGTGATTTTTGCTGAGTATCATGTCCACCATCATACATGTGCAAAGGTGTTTTAGGAGATGTATATTCATTACTCTGAACATTAGATTATACATAGATATAAGTATGCGACTCAATAAAAATATGATAAAATTATAAGAGTATAAATAAATATAATCTTACCTTGCATTGTGACATTGGACGTGAAGATGGTTGTAGCATTTGAACCATTTCATTTCCATTCTTCTTAAGAATTCGACAAGGGGTTTTCATTGATTGTGATGGTTCGAAAGGGAACACCCACACCATAAATAAGAAATAACACACACACACACACATATAATCAAAACAAATCAAGGATAACGATATATAATAGAGAACATCCATTTCTCATCCCCTCATTATGGTAAAACATAACAATTTATATATTAATGTTTTTAGTGGAATAGGTTATATGGATTAAAAACTTACTGGCCCAATAACCCCTTGAAAACCTTGAAATCTAGGTGAGCGTCGTAATAGTTGGTGGCTTGAATTTGGGGAATTTTGTTGATTAGGCTATGCATATCAATAAGATTGAGAAATTAGTATACAATTATAATAAATATAAATATTATTTAATGTTAAAATTTCAAAAAAATTAATATATGCTAAAAAATGGACTCAACTGTGTTGTCATTTTCCTGATTAGTTTCATCAAAGTTTACTATATGGTTGTACTCATCTAATCCTTCTTCCCCCACATCATCGGGAACCTCAATCCTTTCTTTCTCTTTTAAAGCAATATCTATGCACTTCATTGTCTCCATATATCTACGAGGTAGACTCTGATCCCAACGTTAAATTTTTTCACAAATCCTTTGCTTTGAAGTATTATTAAGCTTATCAAATGTAACAACTAACTGTGAAAACAAGTTTCAATGAATTTAGTCCACAACAATAAATTAATATCAATAAAAAACTTACAAATAAATACTAATAAATACTTACAGCTGAAAGAATTTCTTCATTGACAATATTAATAAAAAATCATATACAAATAAATACTAATAAATATTTACATCTGAAATAATTTCTTCATTGACAAATCTTTTATATGTGTGTTGTCGTGCACGACATAGCCTTGCATCTAAATCATATTGTATTTTGGCATTTTGCCTTTTAATTGCACTTGTTGATTTGACCGCCCATGTAGCATTTGCTTCTCTTACTCGACCTCTTTGACATGGAGGAATTGGTGGGAGATTGTGGGTGGTAGCCCGATGATGATTAAAGCCAGATAGCTTAGATTGACTCAAGTTCCCCGCACAACCACCAACAAGACAAGTGAACACTTGCTTGGTTCCTTTGATAGTTACCTCCCATTCATGTCTATTTTCTTCCATTTTCTTACTTCCTTATAAATGAATATGTAAACAACAATGTTGTTAAAAACATCATGAAAACGCTTTAAAGTAAAAATCAATATTCATATCTATTTTTTTGTGGTTACCATAACTATCAACTTTTATAAAATATAGGCCAAAATATTTAAAACAACTCTTCAAGATTCTTTTTATATCAATTTGCATGATTTGTAAATGTTACAGTTTTAAGTTCTTGTTAGATCAATTTACATGCTTTGTAAATCTGACAGTCTTAAGTGAACACAGGTTGGGATAAATGATCTCATTGGGACTACATGGTTCCCAACAAAGCCAGCCCCTCATTAATAAACCTTCTTTACAGTCCAATAAATATTTTTTAGAAGAAAACGTTGCCCTCTCTAATTGACTACTATCCTTATGTTAAATGGAATTCCCCGCATCCAATATACCTGTTGGATACTTTAATATACAGTAGACATAAGCTCATGAGATGGAAACAAGCTTGGTTCAATAATACCACACTACAAAGCGATTCTACAAACTGATTTAAATCTCAAGGCGTTCAGTGTACTTACTTTTATGATTTACAGGATTATGATTAAATCTCATGGTCTTCAATGTAATTTTATAATTTTGTTTCTACATAGGATTGTTGTGTTTGGCAATGCCGAAATTCCTTGCAATCGAACCTGTGGTTCAAAAATAGTTAACTATCCATTTGGTTCCAGTGGCACTTGTTCATACATGCTGGATAGCCACTGCTCAGAAAGAGGTGATATATATTTGAGAGAATTTCGGGTTCTGGATTTTACTGATTCCAGCATCATCATTCCACTTAAAATTAAATGTGATAGCTCTACCATAGTTATGTGTGAGGAATTTCGGGCCGGCTCGGTTGCTACTACCACTGCTAGACCGTAGGTATGCAAGGGTATACGATAATGTAGGGTTAAGATATCCTATTAGTCATGGCAAAGTGAAAATAAAAAACCCAAATGCTATGAGGATTCAAATACCCTATCAATTTTCAAAGCACAATTTGGCCTTACGCACAAGACAGAGGTCGAAATAGCATTTGAAATACCTGTTTTGAAGCGCTGCATGCACTGAATCACCTTCTGTAACCTCTCCTCTATTCACCGGAGTTCAATGGTTGTAACCTCTCCTCTGTTCGTCGGAGTTTAATGGTTGAATTGTCGGGAGTTTGAATTGCCGGGATTTGAGCAGATAATACATTATCAAGGATGGTTGGTAAGGTTCGTAAATGTCATTAATACACCAAAGTGGTGGCCAAAGTGGAGGCGTGTAGAGTCAGTGGGCAGGAACAAGGCAAACGGCAGAGTCGTCGGAGCTGCGTGACTTGTAATCGCCGAAGAGGGATGCATGTAACCCATGGTCAAGCATGTAAGCACGCGATGACGTCAAGGGGGCTATCTACTGCTGTCAGGAAGGTGTAAGGACATAGCATTAACTTTGCTATAGAGGTGGAAATAGGAATTGCCATTTCTCTAGGTGGTACATGTCAAAGAGTCATGATAATATTAAAATGTCCATAATGGATATATTAAAAGTCACCTTTCGATTATTTAAGAAGTCAACGCCATGGTGTCTCTAGGTGGTAGGTGGTACGATAAGGTTAAGAGTGGTCCATATTGGATAGCATTAAAAGCCACTATTGGATATGGCAGAATCACTTCTAGCCACATATAATTCAGTTACATATAAATTTTTATTGTTGATACTGCATTAAACAAACAAGGAAGCATCACGATTTCTTATATTTAATTTGTTTTGCGTGGATATCAGGCTGGAAGTGTTTGACGTTATTAAGTGGCTTAGACAGGGTAGTCGGGTGATTTACTCGTACTAGTGAACCTTATATCTTTTACTAATTATGCTTCTTTGAATCTTTATGGTTGTGTTTAACCTGTTAAGTGGGTTATAGGAATTGCGAGGCTAATCTAGCTCAACACTCAAGACTATTATGCATATCACAAAGCCCCCCAAGATAAACAAGGGCAACTACCTAGCAGTAGTCCTTGACGTATTCCCTGTAAACATGAAACAAATATTATTATTTGTGAATCTAAACCTCTGTTTTGATCAACATTTTGGGGAAAACCATTCCATGTGTCTTTGAAAACGAAATGTATTACTTTGCAAAATTCGTTTGACAGTGATTTCTATCTCGATATAATTTTATTCTTGGACATTAAAATTTGATTCATTTCAAATGATATTTATATTGTCATTTCAAATGATATTTATATTATTTTAGCTTATGTTTTATTTTTCAATATAAAGTAATTCTCAGAGAAAGGTTGGACATTGAAGTTTGATTCATTTTGATTGATATTTATCCTATCATTTCTAATGATACTTATATTGTTTTATATTAGGTTTTGTTTTTCAATGTAAAGCAAAGCAAATTTGAAACAAGGAAGATGTTTCAGCCTTTGATTCTTATGGAATCCGGTGTTGACATGTACATTACTATGAATATTGGTTTCTTTCTAATCTATTTGATTGCTTTTTTTTTTGTCTTGCAACCAACAGGATTAAACCTAGGATTCATATAACCTACAAGAGGGTTCAAGGATATATTGTGAGAAATTGTACATTACTATGAATATTGGTTTCTTTCTAATCTATTTGATTGCTTATTCTTTTTTTGTCTTGCAGCCAACAGGATTAAAACTGGGATTCATATAACCTAGAAGAGGGTTCAAGGATATATTGTGAGAAATCACTGAGATGTCATTTGTGTCCACTAACATGGATGAAATATTCATATAACCTAGAAGATGGTTCAAGGATATATTGTGAGAAATCAGTAGAAATAGCATTTGTGTCAACTAACATGGATGAAAGATTCATATAACCTAGAAGAGGGTTCAAGGATATATTGTGAGAAATAAGTAGAGATGGCATTTGTGTCAACTAACATGGATGAAATATTGTGAGAAATAAGTAGAGATGGCATTTGTGTCAACTAACATGAATAAAATATTGTGAGAAATAAGTAGAGATGGCATTTGTGTCAACTAACATGGATGAAATATTGGCGAACATTCTATATTCAACAACTACAAGAGAAACATGCATTGAGTGATTTATTGAATAGTTATTTAGTTTCAGCCATGAACCTATCTATGTAAGAGCCTATAAGCCAAAGCCATTTTGACCTTATATCCCAATGAGCTAAAAGTCAGTCTGAGATCTTACACTTGTTAGAGATTTTACAGGGGCAAATGAGTTTGCCTAACAAATCAATTGTGGCAAGAAAATCACGCTTTAATAAAACACATAAATTTACTCACGACACATCAAAGTAAAAAAAACAATTGTTGCCGTAAATCTAGTCATGAAAGTTTATAACCAAGTTGTAACAAAACATACTTTGGATTATATTTCAAAACATAGGAAAATACATTCATATGATAATTGGAAGCTGCTACTCCAAGTAAAACAAAAGGATATTACTGCAATGATCTTACTGCAATTTACGCTTCACTGGGGTTACGAAGTAACTCTAGGTAAAAACTAGTTTTCACGGGCCCACCAATATTGAAAGTTTAAAACCAAGTTGAAACAAAACATACTCTGGATTATATTTCAAAACATAAGAAAATACGTTCGTATGATAATTCGAGGTTGCTGCTCCAAGTGAAACAAAAGGATCTTACTGCGATTTACGCTTCACCAGGGCTTGTTGAGTAACTCTCTATACAAGGTAACTGATTTTCTCAACTTGCAAAGGCTGCAGACCGCAAGTAATAGTTGCAGCGTAAATGTTTTCCCATACATATTTACCAAATCTTCATTAAGTCCTTCAACTATCTGATTTGTTATCGAATGGTCAGCGCTGCACTTCTGCTCAGAACTTCAGTCCTTTCGCTTGCAAACAAAATCACAACCTCAAGTTTAGGTGTGCCACAGCTATGGTCGTTTCCAATCTAATTAACTGTGGAAGTTGAGATTAATATATCCAACACTCGCCTTTAATCACAACTACTGCCATTAACAATTCCCAAACAGCCTCTTAGATAATAAAAATTTTCACATGTCGATGGATTTGTGAAAATGTCAGCAAATTGTTCATGTGACCTGTAGTGCTGCAACACAATTACACCATTTCTAATCAACTCTCTAAGAAAATTATATTTACCATCAATGTGTTTGATCCTCTTGTGAAAAACAAAGTTATTTGATAATACAATTGCGGAAGTGTTGTCACATAAAATAGTTGTCATTCCCTCTTGGTCGTGGTGAAGATCCCTCAACATCCTTCTCATCCAAACCGCTTGACACGTTGTTGTTGTTGCGGTGACATATTCAGCTTCTACTGTTGTTAGTGAAACTATTGGCTACTTCTTAGAGACCCATGAAATGGCTCAAGAACCCAAATGAAAAACATATCTTAACATGCTCTTTCTGTCATCGACACTTCCTACCCAGTCACTATCGGTGTAATCAACTAGCCTGAAATGATTTGTTGTAGCATAAAAAATACCATATCTGTTTGTCCCATTGACACACCTTAGAATAATTTTCGTTTCTTGCCAATGCGTCTCCTTGGGTGTCTCCATGAACTTCGACACCAAACTCACTGAATACATTATATCTGGCCTAGTGGCGGTCAAATACATCAAGTTGTCTATCATTCTTTTGTATAATTTCGAATTGACATTGTTGCTACAATCTTCTTTGCTCAACTTCAACCCCAAGGAAAAACCCCTCCAGAAAAAACCCATAAGAAATTCTTCTCTTCTTATAGAATCAATTCAAATGAGAAATCCAAGACCTAAACACCAAAGTTAATACCTCCTCCAAGCACTGAATCAACCCTCCATGGATATCTTCCAAACTATACAAATATTGATTAAGTCAAAAAATGTAAAACCTCTTCCAATCTGCTCCACTTCAAAATTTTAACCATCTACTTCAAACCTATAATTTATCCCTACAATTTTTGGCCTTGAATTAGCTGCAAAAACCTTAACTTTCACACATGTGAGAGAGAAGAAATTTAGGTTTTTATTCCTTTCCTTGATTTCTTCTTGATTCCTTGACCTTCACTTTGTTTCCTCCTTATCCCTTACTTCAAATCTAACTCTTCTTATATAAATTGAAAGTATGCCTAATGAGTTTTAAGTTGCTTCTATATATATGCTTTTCGTGAGGCCGAATAGCCTCTTCCAGGCCGACTTCTCATAGTTGGGGCCAACTTGGTCTTGGAGGTCTTCTTGGTTTTTTATAAAAAAAAGTAAATTATTTTACATATTATTACAACCTGCCCAAATGGGCCTTATACAAACCGACTCTCTTGAGTCATCACAATAAAT
Source organism: Pinus taeda (assembly GCA_000404065.3). Taxonomy (NCBI): domain Eukaryota; kingdom Viridiplantae; phylum Streptophyta; class Pinopsida; order Pinales; family Pinaceae; genus Pinus; species Pinus taeda. Next base: position 39,426 of record APFE030300890.1, on the reverse strand, counting down.
ATTATGAATTGACAAACCCTAGAAGCATGAAGAAAATTCTTAGCCTAGTTGACCAATCAAGAGAAGCATGGAACACATGTCGCAAAATAATAATTTTCTTTCTTCCTTTTCTTGTTACATAAGATAAACATAATGACATGAGTACAATGGTGCCTGTGAAGACCAAAAGTAGCTACATTTTCCAATAGTCATCTCAACTAGGGAATTATTCATAATTGTACAATGTGATACAAGGATATTCTCAAACTAAAGATTTCTCATAGGAAGAGTTAGATTGATAAGCCATATTTTAAGAATCAACATCATAACCAACATTGTCATAATAGTAAGGAAATTAGCTGGAAATATAATTTTATTTCAGAGCATAAGGTTTGGAGTTTTACATGAGACACCACACTACCTCTAAGGCACACATCCCATCTAGATTGTCACTAGGTATGTCCTTTTAGGACTTATTCTTATCTTGGATTACCTATCCTCAAAGAACATTGGTCCTCTTATGGCACTCTTATCTTGAATACCTATCCAATCCTCAAAGAGTGTCGGTCAAATTCGTACCTTGGATTCTATATCCTCAAGCAGTATCAACCTCTAATACTTATCCAATCCCCCATTGTCCTTCCTATTTCCTTCAATAAGACTTATGTTTGTTAGTCCTGGTCTCGTACATGACACAAGGAGAATATTATGTCTAACATCACTCCCTCTCATATAGAGAGGAAATCCTCATTCCCTCTTGATTAGGTTATATAACAATGCTCCTTTTTCAATATTTAAGGACACTTCTTACTCCCTCTTGAGCACAAAGGAGTTTCCTAGCTTCCTTTCAATTTGGGAAGTTAGCTCTTTAATGTGTCTTCATCAATACATCAACTCTTTGTTCCTCGTTCATTTTATCATATGGAGTAAAACTTCAAACTGTGACAACGTTCATGCCATCAATCTTTCATATCACTTTCCTCTAGTTATTATCAACAAAGGCATTATATCGTGCAATCAAGACAGAAATAAACATAGCTTATTCCATCCATGAAAGTGATTCTTTTAGGATTACCAAAGCTATCCACTCAATCCATGTATTTAGTGAATTGAGTTAAAAAATCAACAATTGTAGATATACTTTCCTCAACTTCCATTATGCATTTTTGTGATATCCTTCCTAGCAGAAAAAACATATATCGACAAAATAACTAAAACCAAAACTTCAATATCAAAACTTCCTTAATATGCTAGCCTCTTCAGATTCCTCTTACTTATGAGATCAACATCCTTTCGCATGGTATATCTTCATATTTTACCAAAGATCGTTCTCCATGATAATCACTTGTAATCAAAGCGCCCATAGAATAAACTAACCAACAAGTTGCAATTTCTTCTTGCTTGGAGTTTTCATTATCATCTCTCTCTTTTTCTTCAAGAAACCATATTCGATGTTGATCAATATCATCATGGCTAAGTCGTGTCATATTGTGGAGGGGTCTTGATCCTTAACAATTCCAAAGCATGCACTACTGCTTCTTCCAAGTGTCAAGTATTTACATGGAAGACTTCTCATGCTCACACATTCTTAGGACCAATTATTTCAGCAAGATTCATGCAAACATAAGTTATACCTTCAATGTTGTGCATGTGTTATTTTTTTGGACCCTATATTAGGTGGAAGAACCTACCTACGGTTTTTGTGCATGGATTTCACACATGTTTTTGAGCATGATGCTTTTCTACCTATGATATTTGTAGATCCAGTCAAGGGAACCATGATTATGTTCTAATCTTGGTTAATAGATTGTGGTTTATGAATTATTCAACATGTATATATATCTATCGTCACATTGAAAGGAACATAATGAAAAATCAATCTAGTAGTCGCAACTTTTGTATCGAGGGGAATATCTCTGTGTATTTGTTTTTTGTTCCTCTCCATTGCATATTTTCTATTTTTAAGAATTCATTTGTAGGCAATTTCTATACGGGGTTAAAACCTACATTCAAGAGAAGAGTTATTAGGATAAAATGCATACCTTTTCTTCGATACAACCATCTATCCATCCTTCCTTGAACAAGCCAACTTTATTTTCTTTATCAAAGATAGGTTTCCTTATTTAAGAGATTAAATACTTCAATTATGCCTTTCATACTACAACTTGACCATCTACATCCCTTTATTTTTCAGGAGTAATATTTCCATATTAGGTGGATCATACTAGTCATAATTCTTCCTCGAGGAACCTTCTCTAAATGATGGTTCTTATAGGATAATGCTAGTGATCCTTCTTGCAAAATGACTTCCTCTAACATTATGTTTGAAATTTTTTGGATAAACTATGGTGTACAAAATGATCTAAATCTTCTCATTCTTTGATGGCTAGATGTTTTTTTTCTAAAGAAATTTGATTACGTAGACTCTAATTTCTCTACTATCATATGTTTTATTCTATAATAACATAATTTCCAATCAAAAGAGAATTTTTTCCTAACACGAGAATTTCAGTGAAAGAAACCCCAAAAACATTAAAAAACAACTCGAAAATGAAAAGTGTTAATGTTACATCAAAACTTTTTTTCAAAGTAAATTTTGAACATTTTTAAAAAATAAGAGCTAAAACCATTTTATTTTGACTAGAAAATTATGAAAAGCACATGCAACATGATGTTTCAAAATTGGAAACTTAAAATTATAAGATTCATTATATTGAATGAGGAAAAAAGAAAGAAACTAAAATTATATTAATATTAATTATAAAAGAAATTTATCAAATTATTATAAAAATTTAGTGGTGAATGAAAAATGAATTATTTAAAAAGAAATAAATAATTAAAAGAATTTTAAAGTAAAATTGAAATAATAATTAAAAAGGATATATTAAAATTAAAATTATTAAAATGTTTATAATCTTATTGGATATATAATTTAAATAAAGAAGATAATTTTTTTCTAAAAATATCTAATAAAAGTTGAAATGAAATGATAATTTAATGAAAAGATTCAGCTAAAATCAAAATAACGGTTTAATAATGGTTTATTTAACCAAACACTACGTCATAAAGTAGTAAAATTGATTGATTGTGTTGCATACACATGCTAAATGGTTGATTCTAATTCATAAACTATAATAAATTCTATTACTCAAAGATAATGATAATGATAATTGTTTAAGCGATTTCAACGACCATAAAGATCATAATTTCATATATTAAATAAAACAATATAAAAACCTATTCAAAATCACTCACGAATCAAATCAATTGTTTATAATACGTTAAAAGAATTTAAAATATCATAAATTTTAAAGCATTTAAAGAAAATAAACAATGGGAAGTATCTCAACCACGCTCATAGTCGGCAGGTAATTTGAAATTAGACTCGACGTTAAACGGTAAGAGCTTCACATATTCGGTGAGAAGCGAGTTCAACCCAAACATGAACGCCCTAGAAGAAACTTCATCCTAAATTGGCCATTGATAAAATTTAATCATGAACTCTTGTATTTCTAAATGGTGATAAATATAACAGTCGTGCTGTATTTTTATTGCAAAGCGTAAGCAGTAAAATGATCCAGAAAAACATACAAAGTCAACGTAAATTCACCACAATTGATGTTCGGCGTTCCAAGGAGTGCCACGCTGTTAAGGACTGAAGTGGCTTAAGCTGTAGCCTTATTTTGGATTACAATCAACCAGATGATTAGAGATTAGGGATAATCAGTTATTTCGTGGAGGAATGCTCTGAGAATTTCTGAAAAAGTTGTGGGGATCGACCTCTGTTTTGGCCTTCACAAGTCTATCGAAATTGTCGTGGAAATACTTCTTACCCCATGCTTCGGCTTCTTTGACTGTGGCAGTTCCATTGACTGCACTGCCCAGATCCAGATCCAAATAATTAACATAAGCAGATCTGGGAGAAGAAGAAACATAAGGAGCCATGTATGCGTAAAGCTTTCGCATCCAGTTAAGGTAGTGCTCATCGTCACTGCTGTTGTTACATACGACCTTGTACTGTATGTCGAATATGTTTCCAGCTCTGTGAGGGAAGGGTATAGCAGAGGAAGGAATCCTGTCCATAATTCCTCCCAAAGGAGAGAAAATTGCATACGCGCTCACCTCTTCTTCCATGACGTCCCACAATCCTTGGAGAGCTGGTTTGGACAGCGGGGTTGTTGCCATATCTGATTTTATTTTGAAATGGACTTTATTGGAATAGTATCTGTTTGTCAGTTCGCTCACGTTAGCAGTCCCTCCGATGAAGGACGTAGACTCGATCCAGGTCATTTCACTGCACTCGTTCTCCGCCATCTTCAACTCCGGGAAGGTGATGTTCACAATCTTCAAGAACTGCTCCTTACGTCCCAGATACATCCCTTGGAACGACGCGTTCATATCCCTTTTCGTCCCTCCTTCAACTTTGATGCCGAAGAACTGCACACGCATGAACAGGTCCTCTTCCACGAAAGGCATGATGTATTGCCATCGGTGGATGGTATCCGTCACCACGTCTCGGCCGGTTCTTGAGACTTGAAAGGCCGTGAGAATGGGGGGAACGCTCACCAGCTTTATTTTCCAAGCAATCACCACACCCCAGCTGCCTCCACCACCACCTCTCAGTGCCCAGAACACATCATCACCCATCGCTTTCTTGTCCATAATTTCACCGGAGGCGTTAACAAGCAATGCGTCGATCACATTATCCGCTGCGACGCCATATTTTCTAGAGAGGAAACTCAGCCCGCCTCCTGCGATATGGCCGCCAGAGCCAACAGTGGGGCAAATCCCGGCAGGAAATGCATGGTTGTTGGTCTTGTTTGCAATCCCAGAATAAATTTGGCCCAACGTGGCGCCGGCTTCCACCCACGCTGTCATGGAATTGATGTCGACATGGACGTTGTCGAAGTTCATGAGATCAATGAGAACGAAGGGAACATCGGAGGTGTAACAGAGGCCCTCGTAGCTGTGTCCCCCGCTCCGGACTCGAATTTCCCACCCGTTTTTCACGCAGCACATCACGCTATTCTTCACTTGCTCTTTGCTTTGTGGTAAAACTATCACATAAGGTTTGCGCACGCCAGCCTCCGCAAATCGAAGATTTTGCAGAGAAAAATTGAGCAGAACATCGTACTCCGAAGTAGTAGACAATGACATGGTCGTGACATTTTTTAAGCCGCGTTCATGTAAACATGATATCAATCCGTCGCCCGAATCAGGTGCATCACGGGCGCTCGTAACTGCTATTATAAGAGGCAACAACATCCATAAAACAGTGAACGAAGGGCTTATACAATACTTCGCCATCCTCACTGATTAATCAGAGGATCAAAACTAAATCTATTGGCAAATGGATGCAATCAACCGGAGAACAAAAGCTAAATCTATTGGCAGGTGATATGAGATGGGATCGGATGGCACGCTGATTCCTCAACATTTCATTGCGATTTATAGATATGTCGAATTCGAGAAAGTCGAACGTCCAAGTCTAAACCTAATTAATTCGATAACGCTGAAAGTGAACGTTGGAAGTCAGGACACGTTGAGGCAGGTAGTTGGTCGATACGGGACTCAATCTCATGTAATCACGTGTTCAAATCCTGTAACTCCAAACAACCTGAAAACCTTCTGCTGAAGGAGGATTATCTCAGGTTTTGCATACTCTGCAGCAAAGTTGGCAGCCTAAAAGGATAATCCATGTAGGTTGTAAAACATCCTCACAATTTTTCAAATGAGGGCAGATAATCCATGTAGGTTGTAAAACATCCTCACAATTTCAATAGGAGTGGTGGACTTGAGATTAACAACAATTGGCTGCCATTGATATCTCAACTTAGGCCTCTTTACAACAATCAAGCCTAAGTTGTGTCCTCTGTATATTTTTTTCCCTATCTCTTTATTTCTTTACTCTATATATGTTTTGATAACGTGTTGTGTTTTCTTCACTTATTTATTCTCTTCTCTTCTTTACTCTATCCTTTTTCTCTCCTCCAACCTCTTTCTTTGTTTAGCCTCTTTCTTTTTTCTTTACTCTTTCTTCTTCTCTTATATTGTCTCCCCTCTCTTTCTTATTTATCCTCCTTTTTTTTTTTCTTTCTAGTTTTCTCCTTACTTTCTTCTGATCACCATCATAACAAAATAATATTAATATACTAGTATATCATTATGTATATTTTTTGTTTGTTAGGCAATATGGGTCCTTAGATGACTAAGGGGCATCTTACCCAATAAGATCACCTAGAGATTGCACCTAGCTCGGGCCACACTAACCCTTAGCACGACTAAATTTTTTCCCATGAAATTTCAAACCAATGATTTTTTCACCACATAATGCCTTAATAGAACACCTTATCAAAGTTTATTTTACCCCATGTATATTATTATATTAATATAATTAAAATATAAAATATTATTCTCATTATTTAATGGTACGCTACATCTCCCTTTAATATAATTCCTTACCTTCATATGCCTTATTTATGACATTATTATATATGATACCACTAACACTATTATTATTTATTAATATACTATTATATCAATATTATTATTATTGATGTAATTTTCTTATCCTACCTTATATTATATTACTATGTCTATACTATTATTACAATTTTTTTATCCTTTAATTTTATGGTTTCTTTTACTTTAATTTAACCTTTTTAGTTTGTGGTTTCCTTAGGGTTTTGTATTTGTATTTACTATATCTTCTTGTGCCTTCGTCTTTATGCACATCATTCTGCACATCATTCTAAAGATAAATCATGATTTTGATTCAAAACATCGACTTAACAAAAATGAAATCTATAGATTATTTTTGGGTTCTACCATATATCGAATCAAAATAACTTCAAACTAAAATAATAATGCTAATTCATAATAGTGTTCAATCTCAGATATAGAGAGATTTATACTAAGTTATTTCACCTAGAGTCACTCTCCAACCCAATATGGTATAGAAGTTGTAAGATAAAGTAATGTTTTGTAAACATTTTGATTGGGTCAAAATAAAATAAAACTAAAAATAACCATATATCAAGTAAGAATAACTTCAAACTAAAATAATAAAAATAAAAATTGTATGTTATTATTATTGTTTTATTTATTTTTGTTGGGTAGTTAAGGTAAACTTGACTTGGTCAATTTAATGGTGGTTTCTAACCTCCAGGTTTATGAGAAGCCATGGTATTGACACATGGTATTCATGTGGGACATAATCGATTTAAAGTGATAATTTAAACTAGCACGTATTTATCTTAACTCCGGATCTACCAAGTGTTGAGAGAGATGAAATCTCTTTTCACTCTAAAAGAGGTTTGCATCTAAGAGATTTGGTCCCTCTCAGTGCATGGTAGATCCAGGGTCAAGATGGATCTAGGCTAGTTTAAGAAAATAAAGAAAGGATATTTTGAGATGCATCTATGCTTTCATAATGAGTGGAGTGTTTATTTAAAATGTTTATTCGAAAGTTTATTGTGAGTGATTCTCATGATAGCCTAATTAATACCATATTTGAGTTGGTAGTCTTATTATCTATTAAACCCTATACAATGCACATTTCAACCCAAGAAACCCTTATTAACATCTAATTACTAAGTGATTATATTTCTATTATTATATTGTTATGTAGGATAGAACCCCACATTATCCCATTTTATTATAATTGTATCCTTGTTTCCTATATATATATGAAGGAGACCTAGTCTCAATATCATCACATATTGTCTTATTCATTGAATTTATTGTAAAGAAAGGTTCCCCACTTCAAGAGGATTGTAATTATTGGTTTCTTGTCATTTTTAAGGTGCAAGGATCATAAAATTTCGTGTCAAAGCTCATGATCCAAGGGTTTTGCTACTTCAAACATGTTATCATGGAATGTTTGCTATAAAAAATTTTCTAGGAGGATTCATGGGGTGAAACTTGGAGAAGATTGAGAAAACATGACAAGAAATATTTCATTCAATTTTTAGATCTTCGTTCGTTATACTTTTGCAGATATGGTCCAAGGAATTTAGGGTTTTTGAATGTTCTTAAAGTCTATTTCAAAAGGCCAGTTCAAAATTTTCATTATTCATTTTTTTCAGGCTTGAAACCATGAAACTGAGATCACATTGAGTAAAATATTGGTCATAGTATGGTTCAAAATACATATCTTGGCTCATTGTATTTTCAATGATATGCTCCAAGGAAGTTAGGGTTTCTATATGTTGGAGAATCCACAACTATTAAACAATTAACCTTATCCTTGATAAAAGTTTGTGATCTTATTTTAACTTCTTCTTATTATTAGTTAGGTTCTCTTCATCAAACAATTATCAAGAGCATAAACAACAAGGACAATTGACACAAGAATTAGGCTCCATTCCAGGGAAAAACCCCTCCAAAAATCCCAAAAGAAATTATTCTCTTCTTATAGTATCGATTCAAATGAGAAATCCAAGACCCTAAGAGCAAAGTCAAGACCTCCTCCAAATATTGAATTAGCCCTCCAAGGATCTCTTCCAAATAGTTCAAATATTGACCAAGTCAACAAATGTCAAATCTCTTCCAATCTGCTCCACTTCATAATTTTAACCTTCGACTTCAAACCTATAGTTCAAACCTGCAATTTTTGGCCTCCCAGTGGTTGCAGAAACCTTAACTTTCTCACGTGCGAGAGAGAAAAAAAATGATGTTTTCTTCCTTTCCTTGATTTCTTCTTGATTCCTTGACCTTCATTTTTCTTTCCTTCTTCTTCCTCGAACTTGTCTTACGCATATCAAAAGTGTTTCTAATGAGTTCGAACTAGCTTCAATATATATGCTTTTTATGAGGCTAAGCAGCTTCTTCAAGGCTGAATTCTCACAGTCACATATTACAACTTGCCCAAATGGCTCCTATACGAACAATATTGACTCTCTTGGCTCATGACAATAAATCTTATGAATTGACAAACCCTAGAAGCATGAAGAACATTCTTAACCTAGTTGACCAATCATGAGAAGCATGAAACCCATGCCTGAAAATAATAATTATATTATGAATTGATAAACCCTAGAAGCATGAAGAACATTCTTAACCTAGTTGACCAATCATGAGAAGCATGAAACCCATGCCTAAAAATAATAATTGTATTTCTTCTTTTTCTTGTTCAATAAGATAAACATAATGAAATGTGTACAATGAAGCTTACGATGACAAAATCTAGGTACATTTTCCAACACTTCTCTTAACTAGGGAGGTATTCGTAATTGTGCAACCTAATCCAAGGATATTCTCAAACAAAAGAGTTGTCATAAGAAAAGTCAGATTGATAAGACATCTTTTTAGAATCAACATCATAACCAACAATATCATCATAGTAAGGAATTTAGCTAAATAACTCATTTTGTTTTAGAGCATAATGTTGGGAGTGAGATGTTGCACTACCTCTAAGGCACATAACCCTTTGAGATTGTCACTAGGTATGTCTTTGTAGGACTTATTCATATCTTGGATTATGTATCCTCAAAGAACATTGGTCCTCTTAAACCACTCTTTCCATGGATACCTATCCAATCCTCAAAGAGTGTTGGACATCTTCCTACCTTGGATTCTATATCCTCAAGGAGTATCAATCTAAGATGCTTATCCAATCCTCCATTCTCCTTCCTAGTTCCTTCAATAAGACATACGGCTGTTAGTCCTAGTCTAGTGCATGACACATGGAAAATATGATGTATAACATCATTCCATCTAATATAGAGAGGAAATACTCATTCCCTCTTGATTAGAGAATATAACAATGCTCTTTCAACATTTAAGGAGACTTCTTACTCCCTCTTGAGCAAAAAGGAGATTCTTAACATCCTTTCAATTTGGGAAGTTAGCACTTTAATGTGCCTTCATCAATACGTCAACTCATTCTTACTTTTTAATTTTATCATATGGAGCCAAACCTCAAGTTGTGGTAGGGTTCATGCCATCAATGTTTCATATCAATCTTGCTGGGAGCAACCCAACTTGGTCCAATTTTGTTCAATGGCTCTGCATTTTGAGGAGTAGAGTGGGCAAAGTCCAAGAAGTTATATTTACCGCACGATGTTTAGGGGCTTTTGGGTGGGTCAAAGCCCCTCATTTTGTAATGGTTATTGGGTGTTAGTTCATTGTTATGTTGGATCCATGGTATGTGGACCATGGCCTTGTATAATAAAATCTATATAAGGAGATGCAATATCTCATTGAGGATAAAAATATAAGAGGGAAGTCATAAATGAATCATTGATATCTTCTGTCTTTAGTCTATATTTTGGGTTTTAGGAGAAGGCTCTTCAACTAAGTGCACAGAGGCCTTAAATATTCTATAACTAAGTGCAAAGACCACTTGCAATTCGGTGCATAGTTCGAACAAGTTGTATGTATTGAAGATCTACCTCAATAAAAGAAGAAGTTTTAGAAAAAGTTTATGTATATATTTCTATTATATGTGTTTGTACATATTGTTATGAATTCCTTTCACTGAATTATGTGAAATAATACATGCTATACTATTTTCTCTTATGTTTAATCGATAAGTAAAAATATGTGAAGTAAATCATCAACGCGAAGTTATTTATGCATGTGGAGTTGTAGATAGGTCTAGGGCATAAGTGGACATTAAAACCTTCAACATTTTGACTCACACATTAAAACCTTCTGCTGAAGGAGGATTATCTCAAGTTTTGTGATACCTGAATTTGTCAATAGCATATTCTCTGCAACAAAGTTGGCAGCCTAAAAGGATGCTATAGGTTGACTATTCCCTTTATTATAATTCCTTACCTTCATATGCCTTATTTATGACTTTATTATAGATGATACCACTAACACTATTATTATTTATTAATATACTATTATATCAATAATAATATTATTATTATAGTAATTTTCTTATATTACTATGTCTATACTATTATTATATTATATCAATTATATTATATATTATTACAATTTTTTTATCTTTTAATTTTATGGTTTCTTTTACTTTAATTTAACCTTTTCATCTTGTGGTTTCTTTAGGGTTTTTTATTTGTATTTACGATATCTTCTTGCGTCTTCATCTCATCTCTCATCACATCATTCTAAAGATAAATCATGATTTTGATTCAAAACATCGACTTAACAAAAATGAAATGTATAGATTACTTTTGTGTTCTACCATATATCAAATCAAAATAACTTCAAACTAAAATAATAATGCTAATTCATAGTAGTGTTCGATCTCAAATATAGAGAGAGTAATACTAAGTTATTTCACCTAGAGTCACTCTCCAACCCAATATGGTATAGAAGTTAACATAAAGTAATGTCATGTGAACATTTTGATTGGGTGAAATTAAAATAAAACTAAAAATATCCATATATCAAATAAGAATAACTTCAAACTAAAATAATAAAAATAAAAATTGTATGTTATTATTATTGTTTATATTTACTTTTGTTGGGTAGTTAAGGTAAAATTGACTTCGTCAATTTAATGGTGGTTTTTAAGCTCCGGGTTTATGAGAACCCATGGTATTGACACATGGTATTCATGTGGGATATAATCTATTTAAAGTGATATTTTAAACTAGCCCGTATTTAGCTTAACTCCGGATCTACCAAGTGTTGAGAGAGATGAAATCTCTTTTCACTCTAAAAGAGGTTTTCATCTAAGAGATTTGATCCCTCTCAGTGCATGGTAGACCCTTGGTTAAGACGAATCTAGGCTAGTTTAAGAAAAGACAGAAAGGATATTTTGAGATGCATCTATGCTTTCATAAAGAGTGGAGTATTTATTTAAAATGTTTATTTGAAACTGTATTGCGAGTGATTCTCATGATAGATTAATTAATACCATATTTGAGTTGGTTGTCTTATTATCTTTTAAACCCTATATAATCCACATTTCAACCCAAGAAAGCCTTATTAACATCTCATTACTAAGTGATTATATTTCTATTATTATATTGTTATGTAGGATAGAACCCCACATTATCCCATTTTATTATAATTGTACCCTTGTCTCCTATATATATATATGAAGGAGACCCAGTCTTAGTATCATCACATATTGTCTTCTTCATTGAATTTATTGTAAAGAAAGGTTCCCCTCTTCAAGGGGATTGTAATTATTGGTTTCTTATCATTTTTAAGGTGTAAGGATCATAAAATTTGGTGTCAAATCTCATGATCCTTGGGTTTTGCTACTTCAAACATGTTATCATGGAATGTTCGCTATAACATTTTTTCTAGGACAATTCATGACGTGAAACTTGGAGAAGATTGAGAAAACATGGTAAGAAATTTTTAGATCTTTTTTCGTTATATTTTTGCAGATATGGTCCAAGGAATTTAGGGTTTTTGAATGTTCTTAAAGTCCATTCAAAAAGGCTAGTTCAACATTTTCGTTAGTCATTTTTGTGAGGCTTGAAACCATGAAACTGAGACGACATTGAGTAAAATATTGGTTAACATATGCTTCAAAATACATATATTGGCTCACTGTATTTTCAATGATATGCTCCAAGGAAGTTAGGGTTTCTATATGCTGGATAATCCACTAGGGAAGCTATTAAACAATCAGCCTTTTCCTTGATAAAATTTTGTGATCTTAGTTTAAATTCTTCCTATTATTAATTAGGTTCTCTTCATCACACAATTATCAAGAGCATAAACAAAAAGGACAATTGACACAAGAATTGGGCTACATTCTAGGAGAGGAAATACTCATTCCCTCTTGATTAGAGAATTTAACAACGCTCTTTCAACATTTAAAGAGACTTCTTACTCCCTCTTGAGCATAGAGGAGATTCCTAACTTCCTTTCAATTATGTGAAAGAATACATGCTATACAATTCTTTCTTATGTTTAAGTGATAAGTAAAAATTTATGAAGTAAATCATCAACGCGGAGTTATTTATGCATGCAAAGTTGTAGATAGGTCTAAGGAATAAGTGGACACATGGGTGCAACAATGCGCATGTCCCTCTGGCTATAGAAACCTGGTTCTACAACCTCCCATAATTGCTTCAGGTGATACTCCGATCTTCTTGCATGTCATTGCTGAAAGGGCCAGTGGTTGAGGGTTTTATTGGTGTGCAGTACACTTTGAACCTAGTTCCAAGCCCCTTGAGCCAACAACTTTCCTCTATTTATTGTCAACAAAGGCATTATATTTCTCCAGTAAAGGGAGAGCTAAAGATAACTTCATCCATTCATGAAAGTGATTCTTTTAGGATTACCAAAGACATCCACCTAATTGTATTTAGTTAATCAAATTCAAAAACCAACAACTGTAGATATACTTGCCACAACTTCCATTGTGCATTTTTAGATATCCTTCCTAGTAGCAAAAACATATATCAACCACATAACCAAAACCAAAACATCAATATAAAAATTACCTTAATATGATGGCCTCTTTGGATTCTTCTTACTTCTGAGATCTACATCATTTCACATGGTCTATCTTCATATTTTACCAAAGATCCTTCTAAATGCTAATAACTTGTAATCAAAGTTGCCATGGAACAAACTGACCGAAAAGCTGCAATTTCTTCTTCCTTAGAGTTATCATTATCACCTCCCTTTCTTTCTTCAAGAAACCATATTCGATGTTGATCAATATCATCATGTCTAAGTCATGTCGTATTATGGAAGAGTCTTGATCCTTAATCATTCCAAAGAATGAACTACTACTTCTTCCAAGGGTCGAGTAACTACATGGAAGCTTTCTCATGCTCACACATTCTTATGACCAATTCTTTCAGCAATATTCTTGTAAACATAAGTTATACCTTCAAGATAAGAGTTATTAGGAGAACATGCATACCTTTTCTTCGATGCAACCTTCTAGCCATCCTTCCTTGAACAAGCCAACTTTCTTATCATTATCAAAGATAGGTTTCCTTCTTTAACAGGAGAAAGACTTCAGTTATGCCTTTCACACTACAACATCACCATCTTCATCCCTTTATTCTTCAAGAGTAAAATTTCCATATTAGGTGGTGCAGACTAGTCATAATGCTTCTTCCAAGAACCTTCTCTAAATGAGGGTTCTTATAGGAGGATCGTAGTGATCCTTCTTGAAAAATGACTCCCCTCTAACATTATCTTAGAAAATTCTTGGATGAACTATGGTGTACAAGATAATCTAAATCTTCTCATTATTTTATGGCTAGATGACTTTTTCTAAAGAAATTTGATTATGTAGACTCTAATTTCTCTACTATCATATGATTTCTTCTATAATAACACTATTTCCAATCAATGGAGAATTGTTTCCTCAAACAACAACTCCAGCAAAAAAAAACCCAAATAACATGAGAAAACAAACCTTTTTTCAGGATAAATTTTAAACATTTTAAAAAATTAATTGCTAAAACCGAATTATTTTTCCCAGAAAAGATGAAAAATCATATGCAACTTGATGTTGCATCACCACTTCTTTTTTTTCAATATAAAATTTCGAGAGTTTTTATAAACTTATTGTAAAATCCAAACTCTTTTGTACAAAAAATATGAAAAAACACATGCAACTTAATGTTGTATTCCCTAGCAGGGGGCCTCCAAGAGGTTGCTAGCCACGCTGAGTGAGGGAAACCTGCACCCTATTACCCCTTGCGGGATAGGGGTCCTATTCCAAGATGTGACCCCTCACCCAACAATGCATTGAGAGGGCACAAGAAGTCTTAACCAAGGCAACCCACTCCCTCTCGCCCCCTCACCCACTCTCTTGGTAGCTTGTTGGGTGAGGGGACAAGAGGGTGTGGGATGCCCTAATCAAAGGAACATGTGCCCTCTTGACCCACCACCCAAAAAGGTGCCGAGACGGTGGGGGCCGCCCTAGACAAGGGCGCTTGTGCCCTCTCAACCCCCCCACCTAGCAGGGGGATGAGAGGTTGTGAGCACCCTCGACTAGTGTGGCCCACTCTCTATCACATCCTTCTTGGTGTAACAACCCTCATCAAAATTATATATATATATATATATATATATATATATTATATATATTATTATATATATATATATAATATATAGTATATATTAATATATAAGCTATGGTCATGTGACACATATTCCAAGCTGAATCTTTGGAAAGACATTCTAATGGTGTTCATTTCACTAAAGTAAAATGAAAAAGGTAATGGAAAAGGATTTGGAAAGGTAAAATGGCATTTTTAGCAATTTATTTATGAAAATAATGGAAATTAGCAGAAAATGAAAGTTAAAGGTCTCAGGTTTCATGTGAGGGGAAAATTGAAGAGAATAGAGGCCTCATTGATAAAAAAAGGATTATGAGGATTAGTTCATAGACTTTTGTCAGTTCAGTTTTGGAGCTCTCTCTCTATTCTCTTTCTTACACACTCTTGAAGATAGAGTCTTCCTCGAGCACTTTAGCATTATATCGAGAAAGGAAAATAAAGAAAGAAGAAGAAAAGATCAAGAAAGGAAGAGAAGGATCAAGAAGGTACAACGAGTTTACTTACAAGTGTCAATTTGCATGTGTGATTTCCTTGCTGGATTTGGCATGCATGATTATGCATGTTTGCTCTTGGTTCTCTTGCTATCATTAGCATGGGTTTTTCTAGGTGTAATAGTTTTCTTTGCCTTTCGATTTCTAGATAGTCTTGACATGATGGGTTCTCATGATTTGGTGGAGTTAGATTTCCAGACGGATTCATCTTTGATTGAGGTGGATCTCTGAAAGGAAAAACACATGTCCTAGTGATCCCTAAACCATCCTATGATTTGCGGCAAAGCCACTGGCCTAGTAACCACTAAACTAGACTATGGGTTGTGGTAAGGCAAGGTATTGTGTGCCACAGTGGGCCTAGGAATCCTTGACTAGTGAATGGCAGGATAAATGGAAAATCCTAGAGGTCGTTGCCCTTGATAAGGCATAGGAATCCTTGCCAGGGAATGGCAGGATATATGGTAATGATTGGAGGGTGGTGTCTCGATCATGGCCTAGTGAGCCCTGAATCGGACTATGGGTTGTGGTAAATCCTAGGGACTAGGAGGCAATAAAATTCCTCATGGTGTAGGTGTAGAAATCTAGTGGAATCCATGCTCACTCGGTTCTTATTTCAGTTATGAATCCCACATTCATGCTTAGAATATGGCATGGGGGTGATTAGCTAAAGAGAGATTTGGCTTAGCCAATCTATGGTTGGGTGGAACATGGTAGTCCCATACATGGTTAGCTTAGAATACATTAATAAGAGTTTCTTCTCCTTCGTATTTCATTTTTAAATTCTCTGGTTTATATGTGGATTTTATGGTTGTATCCTTGTTATTTGTGTTGGTTATATGCTAATTTTGAGTATGTTTTATGGCAGTGATGATGTATGGGTCTCATCAAGTTTTGACTTGTAAATGAATGAACAATGAATATATGACCTAATATATGATAATTTAGCTATTGTCATGAGATATCAATGCTTCTTTATGAATCTCATATAAATATGAGATCCATATTCTCAGATCTATTGTTATGACATGTAGACTGCATATTTATAACATGTTTGATGAAATGAATGTCATTGTTAGGCTTGGTTAGGTCAAATCCTTCATTAAGTTTCATGTTAAGGGATTTTTCTTGGTTCCATTTATTGTCTTGGAATGTCTCATCAAGTTATTGGCAATGGTTTGGATACCAGCCCTGAAAAAGAGGATTAAATCTAGTAGTCTCTGGCATAGAATTGGATGAAAATGATTCCACTCTCTCTCGTATAGGAGTTGTGGGAGCGACTGGAGGGTCCTAGTCATATGCATGCCCATGTCATGGGAGAGCCTAGGGGTTTTCAGTGAAAAGGCAATTTGGCTTAGGGCTTAAGCACTTGGAGGGGTGGTTTAGCTCCTGTGGCTCTTATAGCTCTTGAGGAAGGCTAGTAAGGTTTTCTTTTGTTGATTCCACTTCCTTAAGATGATCTAGGAGTTTTAATCATATCATAGTAACTCTTCATCACATGTTTAAACCGGTGGACTAGTTAGCATGGGTAAATGTGGGAGGAGGGCGTTACAGGGTGGTATCAGAGCATGGTTCAACACTTGGACTAGATGGGTGGAATGTTTTTGTCCTTCATACCTGCCAGTTTCATATCTGTTGTTATGTTGTGGAATATGTGCTTTTTGTGTATGCACGGTGCTAGTCATTGTTATCATTGTGTTTCCATGTGGAAGTTGATGATGTTATCGTTGAGATATGTTTTTCATGAATGCATGTGAGATGTATATGCATTTGTTATGCATGTCAGTGTCTATATGTTGTTATGCATGTATTTTCACGGTTAAGGTTGTTTTCCATGAGGTCATTGTAGGTATTTTAGGTCATCATGATGTGGTGTGTATGTTGTGATGTTGATGTGTTGGTTGATATAGAGCAGGAGATGCAGATCATCAAGTGAAGTTATGACACTAGACTTCGGGGAGAGAGCATATCATCATATAGGTTTGTATGTTTGGCATGCAGGTATGTGGTTAATGGTTGTTATAAGCATTAGGGTTACTTATATTCTTTTCATTCTATTATTATTATGGTTACATGTATAATAAATGTTATTTGATCAGTGTAGTCATATGCAAATGTGTCGAATAGTCATGAATGATAGTAACTTGTTGTTATATGCATTGTTGTTATTGTTTTATGTTAGTTAACTTGATGATTATATTATATGTTGTTGATGAGTATGTTAAATGTTAGATTGTTGTTGATATATGTTAGTTAAGTTGATGATTAGGGTTATTGAATTTAAGATCTTAATGTTATATGTATTGTGCTAATCTGGATTGTCTTATGTGGATGGTTATGGTTATGACATTCAAGTATGAATCAACCAATTTGTGATATTGTGTTGTGGTAATCTAGACTGACTATGCATATGTGACTTTTATGCATGAATGATAATTATTTATGAGTTTATGATGTGAACATGTTAGCTAGTTACTGTTATGGATATCATGGCCTTATTTATGTTTGAGTTGATATGTTGTGAAGTTTATCTAACTAATCTAGATTGATTCTGTAGATACGATAGCATCCCCTAAGATATGTTAAGGTATGAGTTTGCTTATGTTTTCTACTTGGGCTTGAATGTTTGATTAATTACATGGCATGAATATGTCTCTATAAGATTACATGAAGGAATGACCTTGTTTTAAGATGGTTGTACTAACACATATGTTTTGAGATAGATGATATACACTTGAGTGTAAGTAGGTGCTAGTTGTAGTATTGTGATTAATGGCTGTTATTTGACTGTTGATTATAAAAACGACTTATTAGCCTTGGTAAAGGTTGATTTCAATTACTAGATATGATGTCTTGATCTCTAGAACATATGATTGCCATATGTGAATAGTTGTAGAGAAACATACATGGTATTAGCGTGAAAAGGTAATAGTTGATGCGTTTATATAACTAGCAGTTGGGTGATGTGATAGTATATAGTAAGACTCAATTCCAACAAGGTAAATGATAAAAGAAAGGAATTGGGTAAGAATTCCTTTGGCTATGTTTGGAAACCCTAATTCCAAATGAATGAGCGCTTTCCATACAAGAAGCCTTTTTAACCTTAATTTCATCTGACATTATGTGGATATGTGCTAGACTCATGAACATGTACTTGATAGGTATATTAGCTAGTTTCTAGTTATAGTTGGATTCGTCAAGGGAATTGGATTCACTTGAGAGATGGCATGGATGTGTTCAATTATAAGGTGGCGTGCTTGGCACAACAAGGTAAGATAACTGGTATATTGTTATATTTTCTTATGCGTTGTTAGTTATGTCTTTATGGCATCATGATGCAGGGGATTTCATGGAAGAAGGGACTGACATTAAACTGAATCATTTTTTCTACCTCTAAAATGTGAGAACTCGGTTCAATACCTGTTTGATAGGAAACTTTGGTTTATGCCATGCTTCTTTTCATGATGCTACAAAAATCAAAACTCTTTTAGAGAATGCAACAATGCATGCTACTCTTATTGCTATTTTCTAATAAAAGAAATACAAATTGTACATAAACCTAATAGATAAGGAGATCCCTTTAGTAGTATAGATCCTTGAGATCCTCTCCTTTTGGCTTCTTCCTTTTCTTTAGCAATGTGAACTTCAATCATTTCCTTTCTTTTCTTGTTTTTCTTATTTTCTGGATTTTTTGGAAAATCCATCTTGAAATGTCCATATGCATTGTATCTATAACATTGTATCTTGGACATATCTATTTTTCCTTTGGAATTTCTATACTTCCCTTTATTCTTCTTATATTTCACAATAAAGGCTTGAGATTTTTCATTTTATCTGGTGTCATTTTTTTCCTTTATCCTTGTTTCTTTTAAGATTCATTGAGCCCATAATTCATCAGAAGGATTAGTATTTTTTCTAGAGTAGACACTAGTTTCAAAGCTGATCCATTCGAGTGGAAAATAATCTGGTACACATGTAGTCATCTCATAATCTGAAATGAATTCTCCAAGTCCTTGCAATGAATTCTCAAGGATACTTTCTAACATGATGTACTTATAGAGTACAACTTCACCAAATTATCGTGTATTTGCTTATAAGTACTCAAATAAGAAAAAAAGGAATACGATGATCCTTTATAGATTTAATAAGAATCAATTGTGCCCTCACCTCTCCCTTCTTGTATCTAGCTAATTCTTGAGTCTTCTCTTTTTCTAGTTAAGTAACTTCTCGAAGTATATATTCCATGACTTCATTTTCTATGAGCACCTAGTCAATCCTCTTCGTCCATGCTAGGAAGTTTACTGATCCAACAACCTTATTTCTTGCTTTGCAAGATGAAGTCATTTAATTTCTAGGTTGAGACATAGAGAACGATATCATACTTACTGGTCAAAAATGTATCCTTCTAGATGATTTATTCAAGTAAGTTTATGCCTTCAAGTATCTTCAAGATATTTCAGAGACATCCTTCAAGTGATGACTTCTAGGATGCCTTCAACAATAGTGTCTTCAAGATGCTTCCTACATGGAATGTTCTAAATATTTTATGTTTCCTACAAATTTGTCTTCCAACGAGCCTTCAAATCAATAACCTCCCAAGAGAGAGATCAATATCCATTTTCAAGATAAAGAAACCTTCCTTGAAGGTGTTCCTTCAAAAGCATAGAGCTTTCAAGAGAGATAGATGTCCTTGTTAAGATGATGAGACCTTCAATGTAGTAACCTTACTTCGTTCAATGAGAGTTGATAATTTTTAAGATGATTAGGTCTTCTTCTTTATGCCCTTCCTTGTGTCCTTAGAAAATGATTCCTTTGTTACAAGCAACATTCTTATGTCAACAATATTATTACCAAGTTTCCTTCTCCTCTTCACCTTAGCTTTGATACCATGTTGGAGAATACACTAGGGTATCTATTAAACAATTCTCATTACCCTTGATAAAAGTTTGTTATCTTATATTAGCTTCTTGTTATTAGTAGTTAGGTTCTCTTCATCAAATATTTATAAAGAGAATAAACAACAAAGAGTTAGGCTCGACGCCAGGGAAAGACCCCTCCAGAGGGGAAAACAGAAAAGAACATATTCTTTTATTATAGAGTCAATTAAAATGTGAAACCAGACCCAAAGACCAAAGTGAATACCTATTCCAAGCACCAAATCACCCCTCCAATGATCTCTTCCAAACAAGTCAAATATTGACCAAGTCAACAAAGGAAAAACCTCTTCCAATATGATCCACTTCAAAAAAAAATTCCTTCTACTTCAGACATGTAGTTTGGACCTGCAACCTAGTTTACCAATCAAGAGAAGCATGAAAACCATGCTTAAAAATATTTTTTTTTTCTTGTTTGTATTGTAACGTAAGATATACATAGTGACATGAGTATAATGAAAATTATGAAGATAGAAACTAGTTTCATTTTACAACATTGTATACTTTAGAAATTAGTTTTAAAGAATTTAGTTTGGCATTTTTGCTATATTTTTTTTCTTTCTTTCTGTAAGGCTCATAAAGTGAAACATGGACTATATTAATAAGAAATATCGAGGAATAGTTAATTCCATCTGATTTCACTCACTATAATTTCAAAGTTATACCCTATGGAACTCAGAGTTTGTGAACAGTCATGAAATAAATTTCAAACAAGTTATATTGGTACTTTTACTATATCTTATTACCAAGGAATTTTCAAACTGTGAAATCTTTAGGAATTTTAAAAGATATATAGAAGTGCCTCAAGTATAATTTCCAGAGTTATATTTAAATAATTGGACACATGGCACATTGTACAATTTTTCTCATGTGAAGAGGCCAAAAAATCAACAAGTTTTTGGGAAAGTTACTATAATTTTCAGTTCATACATCAAATTCAGTTCACATCTATAGAATTGCAGAAACTACATATTAGAGTATTGCAAAAAAAATAGTTAGATCCATAAGGCCTCAAATCTCAGAGATTTATTAATAAAGCTTCATCCATTGTGATATTCTCCAAATTAAGATTCATAACTTACTATTGACCTAACTATTTATTAGAAGATCCCTTTTGTTTGGTTGTAATAAAGAAGAGTGTTATTTTTATTTTCCAACATGCCTCCAAAGAAAGATACTACACCAAACAAAAATAATAAGGGTCCATCCTTTATCCTTGGATAAAGTGAATACTTAGAATTTAGGTTATCTCAATTAGAGAATAAGGTTCATGAAATGGATGTTAGTATGATGAAAAATGCTGTTTTCTCTTGTTCTCAAGAACATATTAAAAGAGAAAAGGAAAATAATATGAATGAAAATAAGGAAGGAATATTAAAAATATGAATGAAAATAAGGAAGGAAAAACTGAGGTTTTTAGGTGTACTCAAAAAATAGTTTTCTGTAATATTATTATTGTTTATTCTAGTAAGTAAAAATAATAATATTAAAAAAAATATATAATTTAAAAATTAGGAAAATAATTAATATTATATATAATTATATTATATCACATGAATATTACAAAAATAAATATATAGTAAGATAAATAACTTTTTATAAGATTTAGTAAAATTAATGATTTTTTTTTTTTTTTAATTTTTAACAAAAATTGTGAAAAAATCTCATAGGAAGAAAATGTAAATATAAATTTTGAAATAGCTAGAGATAGAAATAGTTTCAACATATAAAATTATTTCAAAAATTTTATATTCAAAATGTACTTTAAAAAAAATTATATCACTTAATAACTTTATGGCTTACTAAGCAAAACAAATAGAAAAAAAATAACAAATACTCTCCAAAATAAACATTATAAAGTTGTTTTCCATCCATGAAAGTAAAACGTTAGTTGCTTAGTGAGTAGATGTCATATCATTTGCTAATAAACAGTGAAGTTACAATCAATAAATCTCACTTCACTTAAGAGTAATAATTAATAATTCTACAAACATATGAGAATTACAAGATTAAAGATGTAAGCAAAAAAACTACTTGTAAACCTTCCATTTCACAATGGGTTATACATATATAATCATTTTTCTAAAAATATATGTACCCTCAATACTTTCTCACCAAGTTTATGCTAATGTCTACCTTCTCAAATTTCTTATGTTTATACATGAGTGTAATATTTCTCATAAACATGTGTACCTTAAAACTATTGTGTATATTTCCATTACATCATTGGCATTCATTCATTCTTATCTAATATACAATTCATAAAAAAAAAAGACTATTCAAAAGTGGAAACACAAACACAAATTTGTGTAATCCATTATATTGAAGGAGGAAAGCAGAAGAAACTAAAATTATATTAATATTTAATAGATTAAATATTTAGAAACATTAATTACAAAAGAAAATTTTCAAATTATTGAAAAAAATAAATTATTTAAATATAAATAAAAATCGAGATATATTAAAAAAAATTACAAATACTAAAAACTTACTAAAAAAATAATAATAATAAAAAACATCTAATAAAAATAAAAATGAAATGACAATTTAATGAAAAGGTCTTGTTTAATGAAGTTTTATGTAAGCAAAATAAGTTTAATTACGTCATTATCATTTTAATTAAATGAGCAAAATTGATTTTCACTGAATAATATTCCTGTTGAAGATAATGGAGAAATGTAATTTAGTTAGAGAGTCAGTTCACTAGAGACTTAGATTAGGATTTAGTTCCTATCTCTTAGGTATATGTTCTACCTTCCCTATTTGCATGTAAATTATATATTCATGATTTGTAATGTGAATGGTGTAGAGTGTTCTACCAAAGGCAATCTCCAAGTGAAGCTCCTCACTTGTGAGCTACCTAGTTTGATTAATAAAGTTTATTATTCAATTATTAACATGGTATCAGAGCTTCAGGGTTGGTGAGTCAATGCGAGTGTGGTTTGATAGTGTCTAGGTGGCAGAAGAGAGGCCCCTGGTGAATTGAGTGAAGTTACTCCGTGAGGAGAAAACATTTGTTTTACTATGAATTTATTTGGATCAGCTCTTCTATTGGTTGAATAAATGCACTGACCAGTGCAGATTCCAAAGGGAAAAAATGCATTGATTGGTCATTCCCTTAGAGCGATTCTAATTAGCGCGTCCGAAAGCACGAATCTAAGAGGGAAAATTACATTGGTGCTGGTGAGGTCGTCGTGGTTGTGGATGCCTGTGAAAAAAAAAGGTTAGGAAGGATCTCCTATTGCGGGCCCAATACAGTGGTGTGGCAGAGTCTGTATGCTACCTGGTGGATTGTGGATCCAAATTAAGCATTCTCTACTCATCCACAAAAATATGCAGTGACCTAGATGTGCTGTAGAGGTTGTCATGTTGGGGGACGGTTGCTCCAGTTGGGAGAAGGATAAGGAAAATTTTAAGCATGGGAAGTTATCTTGAAGTTTAAAAACATTGGCAAATCTCACTAGTCTCTAATATGCAAACTATAAAATGTTTATTAATATATTTGCAAAATTATTAAAATTTATGATGATTTTATATATAGTCTCTATATAATTTTAGGGATTTCTAACGTAAAATAATTTTATATTTTAAAATTTGGGCGAATCATTTTGATAAAATATGGAAATTAGCGAATCTGTTTTTTTGGAAAAATGATGGAAAATTAGCCCACCTGCGAATATTAGCCCCAAATATTTTCCGTGGAGAAGGATCTTTCTGTTGCTCCAAGAAATCGCATTCTGCAGAGCTTACCTCATAATTACTACCACAAATCTTGATCAAGGGGTGGAGGCCAAGTCAAGAAGCAAGCTGCGGGCCAATGTGCTGAGTGTGAGCAGCTCAAGAAAATTGCAAACAAGTGCAGTTTCAATGCGATATGCTGGTAAATTCAACTGCAAAGGTCCTGCATGACTGTTGGCTACCCATACTATTGGTGAGCTCGGATTGTGGTAGCAGTGAGCTTGGATTGGTCGGTACGCTGGAGCTGTGTGTGGTGGAAATCGTTGACAGATAGATCACAAAACCCATGTAGTTAAAATCATTGTCTTTGGTAACCCAACCCAGTGTGATTGGCATGTTGCATGTGCACACAACGTTGTCGGTGGTGCATTGACAGAGGGTGAAGGTGTAAGCCTATGTTAAAAAAAAATAATGTATTGAGATATGGTATGTTGATCCAAAAATAATCTTTTTTGAGGTCACATTTTGTTGAGAGGGGCACATTCAAAAAGGTGTCATTCTTTTAAAGAATGGAGAGTTTTGTTTTTTATTAAAAAAAAAAAGGGGCTCATTTTTTAATTGAATTTAGAAAGGGGGTTCTTTTAATTAAATTAAATTGGGGCATATTAGCTTGTGCAATCAAGATTACCATTTTGAGAGGGTTCCTTGAGATCATCTGTTGTGGATCTCAGATAGATCTAGTCTATTTAATTGTTGAAGGTTGTTTTTTAGTGTCAAGATGAACAACCAAATGGCAGAGGATTATATGAATGAGAGAAATAATATAGACGGTTCCAATTATTCTAATTGGAAATTCAAGCTGCAAACCTTGTTGGAGGGGAAAAATGCATGGGGATTGTAACTAGTGATGAGTTGAAGTCAACCCTAGCTATAGGTGGAATTGAAGCAACAATCCAAGGCTGGGAAAAAAGGGAGAATAAGGCAAAGGTGTTGCTTAAATTATCTGTGAAATATTGCATTATTACTCATATTTGGGAATGTAAATCTGCAACAAACATCTAGACAACTCTCAAAGACTTGTACAAGATCAAGATCACAAATCTCTTGTTGTTTCTAAAGAGAAATATTTTCTCCATTAAAATGGAGGAGCATAAATCAATAGCAACCTTCATCTATCGTATCAAGGAGCTTAAGAATAATTTTGGCGACATTGGAAAAACATTGTCAAACATTGATCTCATCACGATTACCATGAAGGGTATGACTTGCAACTATTAGATGTTTATCAGTGTCTTGAATGCGGGAGAGAAAGCCCCCAAATTTGAAGAATTGATAGGGATCCTAATGTAGGAGGAGGAATGACAAATGACCCTGAAACCCAAGAGCTCAGATCTTGCCCTAATGGCAAAGAAGAAGCCCTTCAGAGGAAAGACAAATGCAACACACAAGAGTAGAGGAACCCCACAAAGAAAGCCACCTCCATCTCAAGGTATCTCTTCAAATAGAAGTGGTTCAAAATCAAAATGTTTTTATTGTGGTAGAGTTGGTCATATAGCTAAACATTGCCAGAAAAAGAAGTTTGATGAACGTCAAGAGAGACACAAGAAGAATGCAAGCCATTTTTCTAATGAAGAACAAAATCAAAATCTCAGACTGTTCATATCTGATTCTGCATTTTTTACTGAGGATGATGAAGAAGAAACTTCATTTGTGGACTCAGGAGCTTCCACCCACATGACAGGATACAATCATTGGTTTGAAAATTTGAATGATACTAGTAGTGGAGTAAAAATCTATCGTGGTGATGATAGAGGGTACCAAATCAAAGGATATGGTAATGTTCCTATTTTTTTTCCTAATGGAAATATAAGGCATATTCAAAATGTAATGTATGTAGCCGGAATAAAAAGAATATGATCTTCTCTTCATTGATAATGGATCAGAATATTAAGGTAGAGTCTTTTAAATCTTATTGTGTTATTAAAGATCTAATGGATCGTATGAAGCAAATTGCATCAGGTGTTTGTGTTGGAGGTCTGTACAAGATGAATATTAGAAGTGTGCCACACCAATCATTGAAATTATCAGTTATGACTCCAGAAGATTTATGGCATCAAAGGCTGGGCCATATTAATTTCAATTACATGCAACTACTTCAGAAATGAGGTATGGTCAATGGTCTCCCTATTTTAGAGAATGTTCATGTTGATTGTGAAGCATGTGCTCTTGGGAAGATTCACAGAGATGAGTTTCCTATAAATGTAGATAGAAAGAAGAGATATATACTAGAGGTCATTGGGAGGTCTTAGGAAATCAGCTCACAAAAAGATAAAAAGAGAGATCAACGCCTTACAATTCATCCTCTTTGAGGGGGAAATCTCCTTTACATTACACAAATGAATAATTATTGGATGATTCAAATGACAAAACCTCCTTTTTATATATAGGAGTCTAAGTGAACACAATATAACCAAGCCGACCTAACAATAATAATATAAAACCACAAAAATAACAATAGTGGGATTCTATTGAGCACAATAATAGCAATATGGGGACAATAGAGGCACAATAATAACAATAAGGGATACAATGACAATAGTAATGGTGGAATCACTAGTATTATAGGGACCTAACAGGAGGTGCCTATTATTTCTTACTATTTGTTGATGAATGTACCAGATTCACTTGGGTATATTTTCTGAAGAAAAGGAGTCATAGTTTTGAATAATTTAAAGAATTCAGAAGTATGATTGAGAAGGAGACAGGAAAATTCATCAACATTCTCTTCTTGAGCAAAGGGGGAGAATACAAGAAGGCTAGTTTCATCAAATACTATAAAGACCATGGGATACTGTAGTAGTTTATAGTACCCCACACTCTGCAAGAAAAGGGGGTTGCAAAGAGGAAAAACATAACCCTTGTGGAGTGTGCTTGCAGCATGATAAAAGGTAAGAATCTGTTTAACGGATTTTTGGCTAAAGCAATAAGTACTAGAGTATATTTGAAGAATCGTAGTCCAACAAAAATTCTTTATTTGAACACTCCTTTCGAAGCTTTACTAGGTTTTAATCCTACAATAAATCATTTAATAGTTTTTGGCTCCAAAGCGTTTGCTAAAGTTCCAAAGGAGGATAGGAAGAAACTGGATTCAAAGGAGATTAAATGCATTTTTGTTGGGTATTGTACAAAGTTTAAGGTTTATAATTTTTTTAATCCCTATACACATAAAGAATTTGCAAGTATAGATGTAGTATTTCATGAGAAGGTTAATGATGGAAACCATGAGAGTGCCAATGAAGAGTGGCACATGCCTTTACTAATGGAAGAAGGGAGTGATGAAAAAGAAGACAACCATAAGCAGTAGCAGAAAAATGAAGTGGATGGTACAAATGTAGCTGTCAACCCAAGCCCACCAAAGGATAATCAAAACAGGTTTGAAGCTACTCCACCACTCAGGAGATCAGGTAGGAAAACACAATTGCCAGCAAGATATAGGGAGAATGTTTTTATAGCTATTATGTTAAATGTTGTTGAACCCTTTAGTTATAAAGAAGCTAGTCAATATAATGAATAGAGGGCAGCCATGGAAGAGGAATACGAATCAATACATACAAAAAAAAAAAAAAACTTGGGATCTAGTTGAATTACCTGAAGGAAAAAAACCCATAGGTTGCATATGAATATACAAGCCTAAATATAAAGCAGATGGGAGTATAGATAAATATAAAGCTAGGCTGGTTGCAAAGGGGTACTCGTAAAAAGAAGGTATACTTTATGAGGTAAGATTCGCCCCTGTAGCTAAATTAAACACAATCATAATGGTAATTTCCTTAGCTACCAAACATCATTGGATGATACACCAACTATATGTGAAATATGCATTTTTAAATGGGCAATTAAAAGAAGAAGCGTATTTAGTGCAACCTGAGGGGTTTGTTAAACAAGGGAAAGAACATTTAGTTTGTAGATTGAAGAAAGCATTGTATGGATAAAAAAAAGCACCCATGTCATGGTATGATAAAATTGGTTCATTTTTCCAACATCATAGTTATAAAAGAATCAAGAATGACCCTAATTTGTATATCTTGTTTAACAAAGAGGGCCAGATTGTTTTGATTTCTTTATATGTAGATGATCTTATCATTATAGGAAATGCAGATGAACTCCTTAAAGAAATCAAAGAGCAGATGTCACATATTTATGAGATGAAAGACCTTGGAGAGCTATTCTATTGTTTGGGTCTGGAAGTCTGGAGGGATTCTAGCTAGACCTTGTTATCACAGGGTAAGTATGTGAGGAGTTTACTAAAAAAGCTCAGAATGGATCAATGCAAAGATGCAGTAGTGCCTTTATAGAAAAATACCAAACTTTAGAATATGATGGTTCTAAGGAGGCAAATGCAACATTGTATAGACAACTGGTTGGGAGTTTAATCTACTTGACTACAACTAGGCCGGATTTGGCTTATGTAGTCAGTGTATCGAGCCAATTCATGTCAAAGCCTCTTGAGAGTCACTGTGTTGCAACGAAAGGCATCCTAAGGTATTTTCAAGGAACCTCAGACTATGGTATTAAATATACTGATTCATCTGATGTTAAATTGAGAATTTTTTCAAACTCCGATTGGGCTAGAAAAGTAGATGACAGGTGATCCATAACAGGCTATGCATTGAGCATTGGGCCTAGGGTAATTTCATGAAGCAGAAAAAAGCAAATCACAATATCCTTGTCTTCGGGAAAAAGCTGAGTATCAAGCGATGTGTGCAACAACTTATGAAGTAGTTTGGTTGAGGAGACTTCTCCATGATTCTGGAGAAGGACAAAAGGCTACAAAAGTTATCAAATGCGACAACCAAATCTCTATCAAACCTGCAAATAATCCAGTATTTCATAAAAACATAAAGCACATTGATACACAGTTTCATTTTGTTAGGGAGAAAGTTTAGTCAAAGGAAATCCATATTGAATATTATAAGACATGTGACAACAGTGCTGATATTTTCACTAAGCCTCTCAGAAGAATCAAGTTTGAATTGTTTAGGGAAATATTAGGAATACTTGTGAACGCCTTTCTCCATTTAGGGGGAGGTGTTGAAGATAATGGAGAAATGTAATTTAGGTTCACTATAGACTTAAATTAAGTTTTAGCTCCTATTTGTTAGGTATCCGTTCTACCTTCTCCATTTGCATGTAAATTATATATTTATGATTTGTAATGTGAATGGTGCTCCTCACCTATGAGCTGCCCAATCTGATTAATAAAGTTGATCCTTCAAATGCTAACAATTCCTACCATCAATTTTTAGCATACACATGCCCAAACATGATAAAGGATGATCTCATCCATAAAATTATAATAAATTCTTGCTAACAAAAATAAAAAGTAATAATAATTGTTTAAGCGATTTCAATGACCATAAAGATAGATAGGATAATAATTTCAAAAATAAAATAATATAGAAACCTAGTCAAAATCACTTACAAATCAATTCATTGTAACATGTTAAAATTTTTAAAATATAGTAAATTTTAAGGCATTTGAAGAAAATAAACAATTGGGACAATCTCAAACGCGCTAATAGTCAGCATAAAGGCGCTAATGTTAGAAATTGTAATTACTCATGCATGTGGAGTTGGCTAAACATAGAGAGTCAGTGACTAAGTGATTGAGTGTTTGAGTGTTGATTCAAGTCGAGTTAAGTGATAGATGGATTTGAGTGTGTGGTTGCATGTAGTTGCATGTCAAGATATTTTAGGCAAGTAGCTAGTGGGAAAGGATAAATACCCTTGACTAGGTTCATTGTAAGCATCATGTTTTTTGTGATCAATAGAAGAGAAGCAACTCATGTTTTATGTGTGAATTCATGCTTTGTCTCCTCCGCCTTTCCAACAAATAATAGTGAGCCGGTTATATAAAACATAATGTAAAATTTGACTCAATGTCAAATGGTAAAAGATCAACATAATGTAAAATTCGACTCAACGTTAAGTGGTAAAAGCTTCACATCGTAGGCGAGGAGTGAATTCGACCCAAACATAAACGACCGAGAAGAAACTTCATCCTAACTTAGCAATTGATAAAACTTAATCATGCACTCTTGTATTTCTAGACGGTGATAAATATAACAGTCATGCTATATTTTTATTGCAAAGAATAAGAATCAAATTCATCCAGGAAAACATACAAAGAGGACGTAAATTCACCAAATTGATGTTCATCGTTGAAGGAATTCCACGCCGTTAAGGACTAAAAAGTTGAAAATAATTATATTATTTTGTATTAATGAAGAAAATTGTTACACAAGTTGTAACGTATCTCCCTAGTTTAGGATTAGTTCCTAGAGGTTAGGGGTTTGGTTGCAACTTCCTAATTCTTGGTGTTGTACTTAATGATGTAATCTTTCATTCATGAATGTAAAGTGTACGAGAGTGATCTCTCTGTTGTGAGTGTAGTCTCTAGGTGCATGCCTCACCTGTGAGCTACATCTCCTTTTTCAATTCTGTTCACATTTTATCTTGGTATCAGAGCTCAGATTGGGCGAGCCTGATCTTTTATCACCTTTGTTGCTGAAGTGACTTTGTGGCCAGCTTGCCCTTGTGGAAAAATTTCCTGTGTGGCTTGAGGTGCCTCTGTGGCTACGTGTACACAAGAGCTTTGTGCTCAATTAAGCAGTTGGACTGTAGAACACCTGGCTCAGACTCAGGTGTTTGTTTTTTAATTTCTAAGTAGAATATGGTTGGCGCTCTTTTCGCGCTGACAGTCGCGCCAAGAGGCGCAACTGGCGCATCTGTTCGGCCATTAATCGTGCCACCGCGCCAAAATACCAGACTGGCGCGGAGTTTCACGGAAAAATCGCGCTAAGCATTTTTCCTTGCACTGATTTCATCTGGGCGCGGGTTTTTCACTCAGGAGCATGGAAATTCACCTTCAAGGGGATCTGCGTGAAGCCTCATCTTCATTTGACGATTTGCGAGGGGAGCAGATCAGAGAAGTTTCAGATCTATCCGAGAGAGGTAGATCGGATCAATTTTGATTAGATCAATTTTTCGGCTGTATTGAAAAACGACGAATTTTCTTATCGGAGTGGGATTGATTTTGTAGATTTCTCAGATACTGTAGATCAGTGGCAGAAAAGTGACAGATTGATTTGACAGGTATCGATTTTTTTTTACTGTTGGGTAGATTCATTTTGTAGATCTGATCAGAATAAGTAATACGATGGAATCTTATCTTCACGAGTCTAGCAAACTCGATGGATCTAACTTCACGAACTAGAAGTTTAAGATCCAGACCTTGCTTGAGGGTGCGAATGCTTGGTTCATAGTTACAGGTGATGAGTAGAGGCTGAATGTAGGGACACAGGAGCAAGAATGGGATAAACAAGAGAACAAGGTGAAAGTTTTGCTGAAAATGTCCATGAAGGACAACATTATCCCGCACATCAGAGACTGTAAAACGTTCGCGAAGATCTGGACGACCATCAAAAATTTGTATCATACCTAGAACACAAGTCGAATTATGGCACTTAAAAGCAAGTTATTTTCAATGAGGATGGACGAAAGTGAGATTGCTGCTGCATTTGTTGCGCAAATTAAAAATGTGAAAGATGGATTGGAGGACATCGGAGAGGTGGTGTCTGACTTTGATCTTGTCTCAATCACACTAAACGAGATGCATGACGAATTTCAAATGTTCGTCACTGGATTGGCGGCAAGGGAGAAAGCACCCACATTTGAAGATCTGACATGGATCTTGCTGCAAGAGGAGGAGCGGCGGCAGAACCTGAACTCCCAGAGTGATGATCTTGCACTGATGGTGAAACGACGATCATTCAGAGGGAAGCAGCCACAGCAGCAATCACAGCAGAAAGGAGTAACATCGCAGAAGAGTCCATATAAAGGTATTCCTACAAATAATTCTGTAAAGAAATGTTATTATTGTGGAAAGAAGGGTCATGTACAGAATGTGTGCTTTAAGAAGTAGGCTGATGATGCAAAGAGGAAGCAGGCAAGTGTAAAGCACAGAGGATACTTTGTTGAAGAAGATGTTGAAGAATATAAAGGTTTCAGTCATGAATTTCGACTGTTCACAATCGAATGTCCCCTTTCAGCATCTAATGAGGACGATATTTGGTATGTCGATTCCGGAGCATCCTCTCACATGACAAGTAAAAAGGAATTTTTTGATAGTCTTGAAGAAAGTACATACGGATCAAAAATATATTTAGAAGATGATAATGGATATGAGATTAAAGGTTATGAGGTGATTCCAGTCAAGTTATCAAATGGAAAAATTAGTCACCTTAAAAATGTTTTATATGTACCTGGAATTAAGAAAAATCTGATATCTGTATCCATGATAACTGATCAAGATATGCAAGTCGAGTTCTTCAAGACTCATTGTGTGATAAAGGATTGTAGGAAATAAATAGTTGTAATAGGCATGCGCGTTGGAAGCCTATACAGAGTGGATGTAAAGAGTATATCAAAGCGATCCATGGTGCAGGAGGATCTACAGCCAAACAACTTTGGCATCAAAGATTCGGTCACTTGAATTCGCAGGACCTCATGCTATTGCAGAGAAAAGGTATGGTTGAAGAGCTCCCCATATTTTTTAATACTCAGTTAAATTGTGATGGTTGTGCCTTAGGTAAAATGCATAGAGAACAGTTTCCTGTACATGATAGGAGGAAGGAAACAAATATTTTAGAACTAGTGCATACTGATATATGCGGACCTATGCAGACAAGATCGCTAAGAGGAGCGTATTATTTTCTGTTATTTATTGACGACTGCACAAGATATTCATGGGTTTATTTTCTGAGTAAGAAAAGTCAGACTTTCCAGTGCTTTATAGAATTTAAAACCTTGGTGGAAAAACAGTTTGGTAAGAGTATAAAAATTCTCCGATCTGATCAAGGGGGAGAATACAAGCTACGGAATTCATAAAATTCTGCAAATCTCACGGGATTGTTTAGCAGTTTACAATGCCACACACACCATAGCATAATGGAGTTGTAGAGCGCAAAAACAGAACCTTAGTGGAGTGCGCAAGGAGCATGTTACAAGGTAGGGGTCTGTCTAATGGTTTTTATGTAGAGGCTATTAATACTGTTGTATATTTGAAGAATAGAAGTCCTACGAGGTATCTTGGCTTCAAAACTCCTTTTGAAGCTCTATATGGATCCAAACCAGCAGTAAACCATCTAAGAGTATTTGGGTCAAAAGCATTTGCCCATATACCCAAAGCTGATAGGAAGAAATTAGACCCTAAAGCAGTTAAATGCATCTTTGTTGGTTATGGCACAAAATTTAAAGCATATAAATTATTCAATCCTGAGTCTCGTAAGACATTTGCAAGCAGGGATGTAGTGTTTCATGAACAGGTACAGGAAGGGAAAGATGACATTCATGATGATTGGCACATTCCATTATTGATGGATGAAAACAGCGAGGATGAAAGAGAGCAGGAGCAAAAAGAAGAGCAAAAAGAAGAACAGGAAGTAGGTGATAATGCAAGCCCATTTAGATCTGAAGAAAAAAAATTTGAGGTAAGTCCCCTACCAAGGAGATCAGGTAGGAAGACTCAAAAACCATTAAAATTGAGAGACTATGCTTTGATGTCAAATGTTTTGAACATTGTAGAGCCCACTAATTAAAAGAAGCTAGTCAATTTAAGGAGTGGAGGGCTGTAATGAATGAAGAGATAGAATCTATTCTTAGAAATGACACTTGGGATTTAGTTGAACTACCTAAGAATAAAACACCCATAGGATGTAAATGGATGTTTAAACCAAAAATGAATGCAGATAGAAGAATAGAGAAATTAAAAGCTAGGCTGGTTGCAAAAGGATATTCACAGCAGGAAGGTATAGACTTTGATGATACTTTTGCACCTATAGCAAAGTAAAATACAATCAGAATGCTTATTGCTTTAGCTACTAAATATAATTGGGAGCTACACCAGCTTGATGTTAAATCTGCATTTTTAAATGGTGAGTTAAAAGAGGAAATTTACTTAGTACAGCGAGAAGGGTTTGTAAAGGAGGGGCAGGAACATCTTGTTTGCAGATTGAAAAAGGCTTTATATGGCTTAAAGCAAGCACCCAGGTCTTGGTACGAAAAGGTTGATTATTTCTTTTTAGAGTATGGCTTTCATAGAAGTTTAAATGACCCAAATTTGTATACCAAGTACAATAAGCAGGGATAGATTATTCTGATTTCTTTGTATGTAGATGACATGATTATAACAGGAGATGCAAATGATTTAATTAGAGGAATCAAAAGGCTTATGGCACAAGTTTTTTAGATGAAAGATCTCGAAAGCCTTCTTTACTGTTTGGGACTAGAAGTATGCAGAGATACTGGGCAAACTTTTCTTACCCAATGGAAGTATGCCAGAAATCTGTTGGAAAAGTTTGGTATGGATCAGTGTAGATCAGCAGTGACACCTTTGCAGCAGAATCTGAAGTTGTGCAGTGACGATGGCACTAAAGAGGTTGATGCTACAATGTACAGACAACTGGTTGGCAGCTTGATATATCTCACAACAACCAAACCTGACTTGGCATACTCTATTAGTGTGTTGAGCCAATTCATGTCAAAACTGCTTGAAATTCACTCGGTAGCAGCAAAAAGTGTGTTGAGGTATCTTAGTGGTATTCTTAACTATGACATTTTATACACTGATGCATCTGATGTTATTCTAGCAGGTTTTTCAAATTCAGACTGGGCAGGTAACTTGGATGATTGAAGGTCCAGCACATGTTACGCATTCAATACAGGATCCGAGGTCATAGCATGGAGCAGTAAGAAGTAGAGCATTGTAGCCTTGTCTTCGTGTAAAGCTGAGTATCAAGCATTGTATGCAGTGACGTGTGAAGCGAACTGGTTGAGAAGGCTTCTCAATTATGCAGGAAAAGAACAGAAGAATTCCACTTCCATCAAAAGAAACAACCAGAGCACCATTAAATTGGCATACAATCCAGTGTTTCATAAAAACACCAAACATATAGACACTCAGTTCCGTTTTATCAGAGAGAAACTACAGTCAAAAGAAATTATTGTTGAATATTATAAAACTTGTGACAATTTGGCTGATATTTTTACAAAGACTCTTGCACGTGTGAAGTTTGAATTGTTTAGAGGGATGCTAGGAGTCCAGGACAACCCTTTCTCCATTACGGGGGGGAGTTGAAAATAATTATATTATTTTGTATTAATGGAGAAAATGGTTACACAAGTTGTAACGTATCTCCCTAGTTTAGGATTAGTTCCTAGAGTTTAGGGGTTTGGTTGCAACTTCCTAATTCATGGTGTTGTACTTAATGATGTAATCTTTCATTCATGAATGTAGAGTGTATGAGAGTGATCTCTTTGTTCTGGGTGTAGTCTCCACGTGCAGGCCTCACCTATGAGCTACATCTCCTTTTTTCAATTCTATTCACATTCTAACTTAAAATTTCTTAAGATGTAATGTTATTTTGGATTACAATCAACCAAATGATTAGACAATAAGGATAATCAATAATTTCTTGGAGGAATGCTCTGAGAGTTTCTGAGAAAGTTGTGGGGATCAACATTTGTTTTGGCCTTCATAAGTCTATCAAAATTGTCTTGGAAGTACTTCTTACCCCATGCTTTGACTTCTGTGACAACAAAAGTTCCATTGAATGCACTGCCTAGATCCAAATCCAAATAATTGACGTAAGAAAATCTGGGAGAAGAAAAATAAGGAGTCATGTATGCGTAAAGCTTTCGCATATAATTAAGGTAGTGTTCATTGTCACTGATGTTGTTACACATGACCTTATACTGTATGTCAAATATGTTTCTAGCCTTGTGAGGGAAGGGTATAGCAGAGGAAGGAATCCTGTCCATAATTCCTCCGAGAGGAGAAAAAATTGCATATGCATTCACCTCTTCTTCCATGATGCCCCACAATCCTTGGAAGCCTAATTTGGGCAGCCAGTTTCTTGCCATATCTGATTTAATTTTGAAGTGGACTTTGTTTGAATAGCATTTGTCTATCAGCTCGCTCACGTTTGCAGTACCTATAATGAATGACGTGGACTCGATCCAACTCATTTCACTACACTTGTTCTTTACCATCTTCAACTCCGGGAAGCTTATGTTCACAATCTTCAAGAACTGCTCCTTACGTCCCATATACATCCCTTGGAACGACGCGTTAATGTCCCTTTTCATCCGTCCTTTTACTTTAATGCCAAAGAACTGCACACGCATGAATAAATCATCTTCCATGAAAGGCATGATGTATTGCCATCAGTTGATGGTATCCATCACCACATCTCAGCTGGTTCTTGAGACTTGATTTTATCAAAATATGAAAAATATTATAATATCAATATTATTTTTTTATAATGATGATCAAAAGAAGGTTGGGAGAAAATGAGAGAAAAAAAGGAAAAGGATGAATATGAAAGAGAGAGGAGACAACCTAAGAGAAGAAGAAAGAGTAAAGAAAAAGAAAGAGGCGAAACAAAGAAAGAGGGAGGAGGAGAGAAAAATGATAAACTATAGAAGGGAAGAGAATAAGTAAGTGGAGGAAACACAATAGGCCATGAAAAGATATGTAGAGTAAAGAAATAAAGAGATATGGAAAAAGTATACAGAGGCCACAAC
Source organism: Pinus taeda (assembly GCA_000404065.3). Classification (NCBI taxonomy): domain Eukaryota; kingdom Viridiplantae; phylum Streptophyta; class Pinopsida; order Pinales; family Pinaceae; genus Pinus; species Pinus taeda. The sequence goes on along the minus strand of APFE030300890.1, from coordinate 2,736 downwards.
TTAGACTGTTATAAAGAGGACTAAGCTGAGATATCAATGGTAGCCAATTGTTGTTACTCTCCAATCCACCACTCCTATTGAAATTGTGAGGATGTTTTACAACCTCCATGGCTTATCTGCCATCATTTGAAAAATTGGTTTTCCTTAGAAATGATTTTGGATTTCTCTAAGTAGATGTGATGTATAGTCTTGTTAGAATACTAAGTAACCCAAAATTGGTTTTCCTTAGCAATGATTTTGGATTTCTCTAAGTAGATGTCATGTTAGTCTTGTTATAATACTAAGTAACCCTTGATGTGCATATGTGTCTTCTTTTTATGTCAGCTCCATGTTCCTTCAACTTGACATTAAAAGAACGTTGAGTCTCTCCAATGTAACACTTTCCACATGAACAAACAATTGTGTAGACCTTTAATGAAAATTATATGGATGAAAATTCACCTCATAGTGTAGAAATGATCTTCGATCTTAATGGTCCCTAATTTGCCAATTGTAAAAACTTAATTGCCCCTAACTTGCAAATTGCAAAATTGTTGGTGATACTTTTACAAAAATATTCAAATTTTTAATGATGTTTTATAGTCTTTCTAAAATTTTAGCTAATTTTAAGGTAAAATAAATTTATCTAATAAAGTTTGGGTGAATAATTTTTAGAAAAAAAAGAAATTACTAAATATATTTATTTTTATTTTATTTTTTCTAAAAAATTATGGAAAATTAGGTCACCAACAAAATTTAGCTCCTAAAATTTTCCATGGACACCTTTGAATCACTTGTGGTCAATTTTATTTGGGTCTCCTTTATGTTTGATGCCTACTAAAGCTTTGAAAAATTCCACAATTTCTCTCTTACTTAAAATCTCACCAATCTTATCAATAACACCGTTAATGTATACAAGGTAAACTTTAATGTAAAACTATATCCCTATTACAGAAAATTTTAGAGACCTATTTTTACATAGATATGATTAAATAGATAGTATTTAGCAAAAATTTGCCAATTTTAATAGTAAATTACATATATATAATTTTTCAAAATAAAATAATCACATAAAAATACCCTATGATAAACAAAATTTTAATATTAATACAATTTAAATTGATATATTAAAATTAGAAAAAATATAATATTAAACTAATTAAACTATTCAGTTAATATTATATAGATAACAAAATGAATACGGCTTTTAATGATATAAATTTTAACATTGATACAATTTAAATTAATATAATTAAAAATGGGAAAAAATATAATAATAAACTAATTAGACGATTAAGTAAATTTTATATAGATAACAAAATGAATACGACTTTTAATTATATTCCGAATGAATATGTTAATTATGTTGGAATTTAATTCTAACTGCAAACAATTAATGCAGAATAGAATCTGATCTTCAACAGCTATTTCAGATTGTCCGCTTGAGCAAAAGTCCACTGATATTTTGAACATTAAATTCAGAATTAAATCCCCTGCAGACAACCGACTTATTTTGCCGTAAAAGTCATCACCGCCTCTTCTGCAATAAATACAGAGATAAAGATCAGTAGATTTTTTTGTTTAGTTTATTGTTTAACTCAGATATTTAGTTTTTCCTATAAATGTAAACACACAGCAGTTCTGTTAATACATCAGGTAGTGCAAAAGATTTCTGAACAACAGTTCTGTTTTCTGTCTGAGTGTAAGAATTTTAGAACAGCAGTTCTGTTTCTGAGAGAAGGTTAGAAGAACAGAGTGTGTCTCTTCTGTAAATGCACAGTAGTGCTGAACCTGCGATTTTCTGAGTTAGAGAAAATCGATTTCTGGAACTGAAGCATTCCTCTTTTGTAACAGCTAAGTTTTCTGTATCAGTTTTGTTTACAGTTTATAAATACAAGTTTACTGTTTTACTGATTTTCAGTTGCTGTTACACCAAGTGTCAAAAACACTTTGATTTCACTCTGTAAGTTTATTAGTGATTTGATGCCCCTTGTTTTAGTTGCTGTTACACCAAGCGTCAACTGTTTCACTGTAAATTTATAAGTGATTTTGACGCCCAAACTTTTTAAAGTGACTTAGCGTCAAAATTGTGTTGCTGCAACACCAGTTACAGCAACACAGTTTCCAGTTTCTTGTTGCTGCAACACCAGCTACAGCAACACAGTTTCCAGTTTCCTGTTGCTGCAACACCAGTTACAACAACACAATTTTCTGTTTTTTTTGTTTTTCTGTGTTAACAGAAACAGAGTATTTTTCCTGTTGCTACAACACTAGAATCCTGTTGCTCCAACACCAAGTCCAGAAAACAAAATTATCAGTTTTTGTGCTGAAACAGAGCAGTATTGTGTTGTCTGTTTGTTAAGGAATTTAGCAGAAAATTCCATCATATCAGAGAGTTGTTCTATGATGTTTTGTGTTATGGAATTCACCATAAAAATTTCAACATGGTATCAGAGCTAGTCTAGGCACTCAGTGAGTCAAAAACAGAGATTGTTTTTCACTGTAGGAGCTGTAAGAAGTTCAGAGAGCAGATTTTTTCTAGCAGAGAAAGTTTTTTCTTGGTTTTACTTTTACAGTCAGCAGTTTTTTTCTTTTAAGATGGCAGATGCTGGAACAGGTTTGACAAATTCCCAACTGCCACAGTTCAGTGGGAAAAATCACAGTGATTGGTCCATAAAAATGAAAGCATTGTTTGCTTCTCAAGGAATATGGGAGCTGGTTGAAACTGGCTATGCTGAACCTGCAGATGCAACAGCA
>APFE030300888.1:8943-81970 GCA_000404065.3 Pinus taeda | reverse complement strand
TATATATATATTTAAAAAATCGGTCCAGGATTTGCTCCCAAACCGGGAGCTTCTAAAAATGTCGCTCCCGCTCCCAAGTAACATTGGGTAGGAAGATCAAGGTCCTCAAGTCGTACAATGGAGGGTAGTATACCATTCATGAGTTTGTTGATTTTTGTGTTGATGCAGGCATTAGAAGGGAGTTCACAGTTCCTTACAACCCCCAATAGAATTGGGTTGCAGAGAGGAAGAACAGATACATTGCAGGGGCTGTGAAAGCCATGCTTCAGGATCAGGGGTTACCTTTATTTTTGTGGGTAGAGGCCTGCAACGCTAATGTGTACTTGCAGAACAGGAGTCCACATCGTGCCTTGGGGAATGTGACTCCGGAGGAGGCTTTTTCTGGGAAGAAGCCTGATGTTGGGCACTTTCGTATCTTTGGGTGCCTTACATATTCCTATGTCCCCAAGGAGAACAGGACCAAGCTCGAGCCCGCTGCAAACAAGGGCATCTTTGTGGGTTATAGCGAGACCTCGAAAGCTTATCGGATTTATATTTCTACGCAAAGGAAAGCGGTTGTTAGGCGAGATGTGAAGTTCAAGGAGGAGAGAGCTTTCAGGAGGTCACGGGAGTTAGAGTATCCAGAGTCACTAGACTCTTAGGAGCAGTTGAGTTAGTGACAGGGATCCAGTGGTCAGGGATCAGGAGGTATATCGATTACAGTGTCAGGTCCATCAGTGAGCAGTGGTTTTCCGAGTCAGGTGCATGGTTCCACAAGCAACATGCAGGGCCGTCCGCAGAGCAGTTCACAGGGTAGTCCACTAATGGACAGTTCTGATGGTACTTCAGCATCTACAGGCACAGATTCAGGCATGAGGTCAGTTGATAGGCCTTTAGGAGTTCAAGCTTCTGATGATGATGAGGATTCTTTCACTCTGGTGGGAGAAGTATGCTCAGGGAAGAGGAAGCCCAAGTAGCTTCAAGATACCTTACCCGAGGCCACATCAGTTGTTGGGCCAAAGAGATAGGTTAGAGAGAGTAAACCACCTAAGTGATTCTGTAGTTACATGGCACTGGTAACAAGCATTGTTGACTCTAAGCCTTCTAGTTATGAGGAGTCAGCCAGCCAATAGGTCTAGAGAGAGGCCATGATGGAGGAGTATTCTTCTATTATGAAGAACGATGTTTGGGAGGCAGTGTCGAGGCCTGAAGGTAAATCAATTGTTACTTCCAGATGCCTCTACAAGATAAAGCATGTTGCAAATGGCAGCATCGAGAAGTTCAAGGCTCGATTTGTGGTGAGAGGGTTCTCATAGGTAGACAGAGTTGACTATGAGGAGACCTTCACTCCCGTAGCTCAGTATACATCTATTCGCTCCACTATATCAATTGCAGCAGAGATGGGTTGGAAGATCCACCAGATGGATGTAAAGACTACATTTCTCAATGGCTTCATTCAGGAGGAGGTTTATATTGAGCAACTGCAGGGCTTTGAGGTGCATGGGAAGGAGTCCCATGTATGCAGATTGAAAAAGGTACGCTATGGCCTGAAGCAAGTTCCCAGAGCTTGGTACTTGAGGATTAATCCATGCCTGCAGCAATTGGGTTTCACAAAGAGTGAGGTTGATCCGAACCTATACTTCATTGTGGTAGGTGAGGAGCCTCTCAATCTGGTGTTGTATGTTGATGACTTGATCATCACTGGTGTAGAGAGACTCATTGAGGGTTGCAAGAGAGATCTTGCTTCAGAGTTTGAGATGAGGGATATCGGCTTGATACATTATTTTTTGGGATTGGAGGTGTTGCAGGAGGAGGGGCATTTCTTCCCGGGACAAGGGAAGTACATTGTGGATAATCTTAGCAGATTTCACATGGAGGACTGCAAACCCATGTCTACACTTATGATCACTAATTGGAAGAAGCTTCACGCTTCTGATTCCAAGTTGGTGGATCCTACTATATATAGACAGTTGATTGGTTGTTTGATGTATTTGGTCAACACTTGACCAAATATATGTTTTGCAATTAACACTTAGTCAGTTCACGTGTGAGACCAGGAGAGTGCACTGGGTGGCTGCAAAACACATTCTTTGTTACCTGTAGGGGACTGTGGATTTTGGTCTGGATTACAGACAGGGTGATGGAGTGAGACTAGTAGGGTACACGGATTCAAATTGGGCAGGTTGTGCTTTAGATAGGAAGAGTACTTCCGGGTGTTGTTTTGGGTTGGGTTCAGCAGTTATGTCATGGATCAGCCGGAAACAACAGTCAGTTGCATTAAGTTCAACTGAGGCAGAGTTTATGCCTGCTAGTTTGGCTAGTTGTGAGGCCATATGGTTTCACAAGATGTTGTTTGGTCTATTTGTTCAAGCATTGAGACCTTCAGTAATTTACTGTGATAACAAGAGTTGCATAAAACTCACAAGAATCCAATTTTTCATGACAGGTCAAAGCATATTGAGATCAAATATCACCTCATTAGAGACTATGTCCAAAAGGGAGTTGTCAAGCTTGAGTACATTTCCACAAATGAGTAGGTAGCGGAGATTTTCACCAAAGCCTTACCACGGGGCAAGCATGTCTACTTCAAAGACAAGATGGGAGTGGTGAGGAACACTTTCCTCAATAAGAGGGAGTGTTAAAATTTGGGTACAAGAGGACAAGTGGTTCCATAAGGCCTTGATCTTTGGCCTAGGGAAAAATGTCCAAATTTGTTTTTTACTTTTCTCCTAAAGTACTTTATAATCGGTAAAGTCAATTTAATTTATAAGTGACTTTATAAGTGGTAAAGTTACATTCTAATTTAAAGGTGACTTTATTAAACTCAATGAAGAATTAGAAAGTGAAAAAGTGACTATGGAAATAACAGGCTAAGTGGGTCTTTATTTAAGTGGGTGAGTTAGAAAATAGAAAGTGAGAATTAAATGCACATTTATTCTCATCCCTAGATCGAAATGAACCTCAGCCATTAGATATTAGGGTAACCCAAAAGGTCATTTAGAGAATAAAAGGAGAAGAGAAGAGGAAAAGATCAATTCATTCTTTCATGAGCATTTGAGAGAAAGAGAAGAGAGAGCAAGGAGAAAATTTCTTAGCAATGAGGAATTGAAGGAGAGCAGCGAGAAGACATTTCCGCAAATCTAGGCAACAACATTTATTGGCACACATTTCAAGGAAAACCGTACAGTAGGAGAAAGGCACAGAAATCGAGGAAGAGTGACAGCAAGTTCTAGGCACATTTTTCGAGGTTGGTCGTACAACATTTAATGCTGTAAAATTTTTTCTTTTGGCTCTTTGCTGATTGGCACAACTTTCGAGGTGGAGTTCAAGCACAAAAATCGAGATAAGTTGTAATTTGTGGTTGTTGAAACATTTACTGTGTATTTCAGTTTCTCTGTAAAAGCATTTTCAGAAATAAACAAGAGCTCTCAAACAAGTTTTCCCCAAGAGTTTTAGGGGGTTTTTCCAGGGTCACATTGACCAAAAATCACTGTTATTTTCTGTGTGTGGCTGTCATAATTTTGTTGTGTTTTATTTCTACAATTTCATCAGTTGTGAAATCTCTAAATTTGTGTTTTTGGAAAATTATTGTCATTTCCAGATTTTTTAATTTTTATCATGCTTGGATTTAAAACTAAATGAATGGAGTGATAAGGAAAACTGATAACTGGAGTGGGGGTTGAAATTTCTTCAAAATGTCCCTCATAAGGTCCACTGGTTGCTCCTCATACACACCCGAATATAAATTGGACCTGTTGTCAACTACTCCACATGACTCATGCTCCTCGAGGGCATCCTCGTATGAACCCATGGACTCATCCAAAGAAGAATTGTCACCCTGAAGGTCAGAAGAAATCTCCACCTGCTCTACCTCTATCATCTCCTCAGTGTCAGTTAAGCATGAGCAGCCAGGTCCCCAAGGTTCTTTGTAGACAAAGCAAAGTCCCTTCCTCCTTAGCTCACTCTTGCTGCATGATCCCCCAAACCTGAGTAGCTCCTCCCTGGTCAACTGTTTCTTGAACAGCCCAATGTTCTGCTTAACCAACTTTTCAGCTAGTTCATAAGCAACAGGTGAAACCAATTGTTCTCGCTTCCAAATGGTCAACAATCTAGCCCACAACTCTCTAGAAATGTCATCACAATCTCCCCTAACTAAAAACAAAATGGACAACATGTTTGCTTTGACCGTGTTAGGGTGATGTTTCTGACCGTTAAAGAAACATTTGAACATCTGCTAAATCAAGTCATCACACCCCAAATCAAGCATGATGTCATATGTTCTAACCATGGCCATTATCTCTAGAACCTCAAACTTCTTCCCAATGGTAGAATTTGCACTGTTGTCCAAGTCCTGAAAAGTCTCTACTATCAACTTGAAAACTCTCGTCATAACATCATCATTGTAAGGAGCTATAGGGGCAGTGAGTCTTATGATATTACTGAGACAAGATGCAACTATAAGTCTAACCCCTTCACAAGGTTTCTCCAAGAGCTTGTGTTGTATGAGAGCAAGCATAGCTAGCTTTAGGACCCAAATCAGTTTCTTCCCTTCTAACTAGTTCACTTCAGAAAGGAATGCATCTAGTTCATCTAGTTTGAAAAGGGCTTTCCATGTGGCCGTCATCTGTTTCAAATTTGTCCCAAGTGCAAGGATTTTGTGTCCTATTTCCTGCCCCTTTTGCACATCCCTTGGCTATTCTCTCTGGAGAATGGCATAGATTCCCTTTGAGAAAGGTTTGTTGTTTCTTGTTGTTGGTTTATTAAGGGAGTTTCTAAAAGTTTGATCCATGTTTTTGTTCAATGGTGACAAGTACATTATGCTGACTTATAGCAGAGTTTGATAACAAGCGTACAATCATGACCACCTGACTTAACACTAACAAATCCTAGCAGTATACAATATTGAGATCATACACAAGCAAGACTCAGTTCATGACATATTTCATGATAATACATGAATGCCTTGGTAGCATTCTAGTGTATACTTCTACTCTAGAGGCATGACAACACAGGGCATATTACAATACAAGTGAATGACAATTTCCAACAATTATACTTTGACACAACTTTGTCTAAACCCTTAACCCAAATTTGCTCATGATAACCCTTATTGACAGGTATCATACTCACTAACTGACTAAACTCTAATAGCAGTAACAACTAGACTTATTACCAAGAACGAGATCAAATAATATGAAGCATAAAGACAACTTTACAAGCTACCAGCAAGGACAAATCCATGAATACTTAGTGAAAGAGGAACCTGTTAAAATGCCACGTTCAACAAATATGCAACCTCCTCAGTCAAAATTTTGTGCAATTCTTACCAGTGTTTGGAAGCTATAGTCTCTAGTTCATAAGTTGCTTGGCCCTCACTAGATTCACATCTCATATTGTCCACGGTTTGTCCTCCATCCACAAGCAGCTCACCCCTGTTTCATTGCCACTCTATTTCATACTTCATGAAAAGTAAATAGTGATCTCATCTTCAAGATCTGGTTCACAGTGTACAACTCATCTTGTACACACATCGAATATATAATTTGATTTAGGACCATATCATAAATTCAATTTGATGTTCATCATTCCAAACATGCGCATTCAGCGTTCTGCTATACACAAACAATTTTCTACATGTATATAACCAATATTAGCACCCTCAGACATTAACCCCTGTTGTCCACCATACTCTCTTCGGCCACTGGAAGTCATTTCTCAGCATCCCATCTTGTAGATCTTCTCATTTCGGTTCCAACGAGCTATTACATTGAGGTGTTCATTCAATTAATCTCCCCGGGATGCCACCTCGAGCAGAATTAATTAAGTTAGGCCCCATAATAATGCTAATTTTTAAAAGTTGTCGGAATGTGACGAATCGAAAGGCAAACTGTGCAGAATCTGGATAATGAAATATGCCAAATGAATGCTATTAAATCCCATAAAAACTCCTCAAAACTCCATCAGAATCCCTAATGACATAAACTTGCTCCACGGACCTGGCCATCCCCTACCCTGGAAATCCACCCTGGTTGTACTATGGAGGAAAGTAAAAATGGGGACATTACAAATCTTCCTTCCCCAAGATTGCTTTCCCTCAAGCAATCCACTATTGTCCACTGTAGAGGAATCTACAAACTGATACCAAGATTCCATATGAACAACTGGTCTACATCATGCCTCCAAGCAATCCAAAAAAGGTTGGATCCCCCAAAACCTGGATCCTGGACCAATATCTGACTAAACCTGTCATGAACATATCCTCTTGGATCCCAATGCCACCAAGAACAAGTATCAAGGCTCGATGGCTCCTGCTATGTTATAACTCGAATGATGAGTGCCTTATGGGTCTTAGAGATCTCATGTTTTCTAGCCCCTCCACAAAATTTTGGAGCTAGAGCAGATCCGATGCTACCCAATATCAACAATGGGGACATAGCATGGGCAGTGAGCTGAGGATTTCAAAGGTTGGGGGACAGCCCAAGCCACAACACCCAGACCTACATGCCATCTTGGACAGGTACCCAATAGTGTTTGGGGACATACCACCAGAGCAAGTGCTTGAAATAGGATTTGAGCACACGAATGAGCTAGAGCCAAGGGTGCAGGCAGCTATCACCACTCCTTATAAGCATCCCAAGGCCTACAAGGACGAGATTGAGAATGCCATTAAGGAGTTGTTGGCGTTGAATCACATTAGGTCGAGCTCTAGTCCCTTCGCTTGATCAGTTGTTCTGCTGAAGAAGAAGGATGGGACTTGCCCATGTGCATTGATTAGAGGGTGCTCAACAAGAAGACTTTGAAGAACCGCTACCCTATTCGGCACATTGATGAGTTGATGGATGAGCTTAGAGGAGCCAAGTAATTCTCTAAGATAGATTTGGCTTAGGGTACCACCAAATCATGGTGAGGGATCAAGACATCCCCAAGATGTCTTTCAGGTGCCACTATGGGCATTTTGAATTTTTGGTTATGCCGTTTGGGTTGACCAAAGCACCTGCCACTTTTCCTGTAAAAATTTCTAAATAGAAATCCTATTGCAGTGACTGATATTATTTCTTCTACTTATTAACTCAATAATAAGTTATTCACAGTGTTTCTACAACAAATGTCGAAATAAATTCTACTGCAACCTTCACAATTAAAATATTGTGGAAAGTAAATGCAAGGGACAATACTAGCACAAGTATAATCACAATGACACAATTATTTTTGGACAATTGTCCCCGAAAAAACCCCAATGTGGGAAAACTGGTGCAACAGATGAGGGTTTCTTTATTGATCTTCAGCAAAAATCTCATGTACAAGATACAACCAGCAGAATAGAAGAGGAATTTCTGTGAGAAACTTTATAGACAATATTCTCACGCTTCTCAGTGAGATTCTGACTCCGAAGAGAACCTGTTGCCCCCTCTGCATCTCACTACATCAACTTCTACGTAGGGACTGCACAGTCCCAGTGTCACAACCTCTGTGTTGTCCCTCCTCTGCTTTGCATCTTCTTTCTGCTCTTGCACGCCCGATTGATGTTGATGCCCTCTCTCCTCACCTGCAACTCTCCCTCTGATTTGATTTCCTCTTGCCAAAATTCGACCAGTGAGAAAATCGATCTTACTTGGGTAACTGAGTATCTCCCTAGTGTGATTTTCAAATGCCCATTGAAGTCTTTCTTATAATCCTCCATTTGAGTAATCAACGACCCAGATTAGATTCTAATCAATGGCTCATATCATATTGACTTGATCCTTGTCTTCTTCTAGAAGTTTCACCCTTAGTTTAATTAATACCCTTTAATTATTTTAATTTCCTAAGTTTAGCCTTAGGCAACCATTAAAAATAATTAAGTATTTTAATAACTTTGTCTCTGCGTGGAATTTCCCAAAATGATTTCTGGGTATTGTGGAATAGCCTCCTTGCAAATTTTGAGGCTTAGACCACATCTGATGCTACCATAAATCAACACTCCCTCTTAGTGAGGAATGTGCTCTAGTAATGCAACTTGCTTAAGCATCTCTCTGATTTTGTGACATCTCCCTCTGTGTTAATAATGTTTGACACCACTATGCATCAACCACTGCACAAATGCTACATCTATAGTACTGCTAGCCCTGCCACCGCCAACACTACATATGTACTACAACTCCCTCTCATTTCCTACCACTACAACTGAGAAACCACTTGTTTCTACTACTAAAACGAATTCTCTACCATACCCATTTGCTCACTGAATTGGATGAAGTTAGCTCTTCCTAGAGCTTTTGTGGGTACGCCTGCTACCTGATTTCCAGTGGAGACATACTGTAATTGTACTACCCCACTCTGAACATAGTCTCTGATAAAGCGACATTTGATATCAATGTGTTTCGATCGATCATGAATTACTGGATTCTCAGAGAATTTAATACAACTCTGATTATCGTAGAAAATATTCGTCGCTTCCATCCTCTTCCTGAACAAACTGACAAACATTTTTCTAAGCCATATATCTTCGCATGTAGCTATGTTGGCCACCATATATTATGCTTCTGATGAGCTCAGAGCTACGAACTTCTACTTCCTACTGCACTAAGAGATTATTCCTGATCCAATGCTGAAGCAATACCCGAAGGTACTTTTCCAGTCTACTGAACTACCTGCCCAATCTGCATCTACGAATCCATTCAATCTGACGTCATCTCCTCAGGTGTATTTCAACCCATATTCGACTTTTCCACACACATATCTAAGAATGTGCCTAGTTGTTGCCCCATGCACCCTTTTCAGTTCCACCATGAGCTGACAAAGGGTGTTGACAGCGAAGCAAATGTCTGGCCTAATGTTGATCAGATACATGAGAGACCCAATGAGTTGTTTGTACAAGGTGGGGTCCACCTTCGTGCCTCTTGATGCATCTATTTTCTTCCAGTGGGTGATCATGGGTCAACAATCCTGCATTCTAAATCTCTTCAGAATCTCTACAGCATATCTTCCTTGCCCAAGGAAGATCTCCCCATTCTTCTGCCAAACTTCCAAGCCTAGAAAATAATGCATCAACCCCATATCCTTCATGTCGAATTCTGCTTCAATATTCTTCTTGCAATTCTTTATGAGCTTAGATGACCCTGTTAGAAACAAATCATCCACATATAATACCAGAATAAGTGGCTCATTCTCCACCATTAGATAGTAGAGATTGGGATCACTATCACTCTTGACGAATCCCAACTGGTGCAAGTAACTATCAATCCGACCATAACATGCTCTAGGTGCCTACTTGAGCCCATACATGGCTTTCTTTAACCTGCATACATGAGTCCTCTTTTCATGAGTTTCGAAGCCTTCGGGTTGTTCTATATAAACCTCTTCTTCTATCATCTCATTCAAGAATGTTGTCTTGACATCCATCTGGTGAATCTCCCATCCCATTTGAGCTTTTAGGGATATAACTGATCTGATAGAGGTATATCTGGCTACCAGGGCAAAGGTCTCCTCATAGTCTATTCCTTCCTTTTGTGCGTACCCCTTTGCCACAAACCTAGTCTTGTACTTCTCTATATTGCCATCTGCAACATACTTGATCTTGTAGATCCACCTTGATCCTACAACTGATCTATCTTGTGGTCTAAGTACTATTTCACAAACATCATTCGTCATTATAGAACTATACTCTTCTACCATGGCATCCACCCAAACTTGGTGTTGTACGGCTTCCTGAAAGCTAGAGGGTTCTTCAACCTGAGCTACCAAGGCTTGGTACCTGTCAGGTTGTCTACGGTGCCTCTTCTCAGTTCTAGGAGCTTCAACAAACTCCTATGCGTCCCTCAGCATCTGTCGTATTTCCCTGTTGGTTCTACCACTGGTGGTGGGAGGCTCAATCAAATCGCCCTTCTCTTCTTGTTGTTCCATCTATTGAGAACTGCCTAGATTTCCTACTTCTGAGGAAATACTGGTGCTGGTCACTGTGCTCTATCTAGATGACTGTCCTCCTAGTTTTCCTCCTTGCTACCCTTGTTGCTATTGGACTAATGGAACATCCACTAACAGACCTTCTACTAGCATCTCTCGAGATTTCCTGAAAGCCCTATCCTCCATGAACTTTGTATCTCGTCTTACTACAATCTTCCTACTGCTAGGAATGTAGATTTTGTATGCCTTCGAAGTCTTGCTATATCCTACGAGTTTCCCCTTTACTACAGTCTGATCCAGTTTACTACGCTTCTCGTCTGGAATGTGACAATATGCCACACTTCTGAATATCTTGAGATGACTCACCTCCGGCTTCTTCCCTGTGAAGACACCTTCAGGTGTTTTCTTCCCCAATGCTCTATGAGGAGTTCTATTCTGGATATACATCGTTGTGCTGCAAGCCTCTGCCCATAAGAATCTAGGCAAGTCTTGGTCATACAACATAGCCTTGTTCTCCCCAACAAAAGTTCCATTCTCTCTTTGCTACTCCATTCTGTTCTGGATTATATGGAGTTCTCCATTCTCTTTTGATGCCCTCCCTCTGTCACTGACAACCTTCGATCTAGAAATCTTCCTCTTTGTCGATTCTCTTAGAGAGAGATTTTCCTATGAAAACTTTTCCTTCCCAAACTAGACTGTGGAATTCCTCTAGGGATTCGATTTTTTGCCTATGCAGCAATTTCGAATTTCCTCCTCTTCAACGCTGGCTATTCCGATCTGCACTCCTGCTTAACTCAGCTCTGATACCATGTGAAAATTTCTAAATAGAAATCCAACTGCAGTGACTGATATTATTTCTTCTACTTACTAATTCAGTAATAAGTTATTCACAGTGTTTCTATAGCAAATATCAAAATAAATTCCACTACAACCTTCACAATTAAAATATTGAGGAAATAAATATGACGAAAAATACTAGCACAAGTATAATCACAATAAAAGTTATTTTTGGACAATTGTCCCTGGAAAGACCCAATGTGGGAAAACTGGTGTAGCAGATGAGGGTTTTTTTATTGATCTTCAACAAAAATCTCATGTAGAAGATACAACTAGTAAAATAGAAGAGGAATTTGTGACAAATTTTACAGACAATATTTGTTGGTTTGGGGTAGCATCGGATGTGCTCTAGCTACAAAAATTAGTGGAGAGGCTAAAGCACATGAGATCTCCAATACCCATAAATGGTTTGGGTAGATTCTAAACAGTTTGGGAGATATTAAAATAATTAATCTTTTTAATGCAGCCCCTATGTCTAAATTTAAGGAAAATAAAATATTAATGTGTATTAATATAAAACTGCGTTAAAGGGTCCAAAAGTCATGGATCAAGCCAGAGTTAATCTTAGCCGTTGATTAGGGACTTAATCTCAACCATTGATTTGTCAATGAGAAGAGTATATAAGGATGCTTGAGGGCCACTTGGAGAACACACCAAGAGATCAAGATTTCGACTTTCCAGGGCTGGGTTTGCTGAGAAAATTGAGAGAGTGATCACAGTTGTAGCTGAGGGGCAATGAATACAGAAGCAAAGAGGCAGAGATAACACCGGGAGGATCAGAATGAGCCAAGGGTTCATGCAGAGCTATCCAAGGCTCATGCAAAGGCAGCCAGGAGTTGCGCAGTCCCTCAGAGGGTTAGCGTGAGTGACGTAGAGGGCCAGAGGACTGACGTAGTGCCTCCATAGGCTAATGCAGGCCAAGCCAGAGTGACATTGGGCTAACGCTGGGCCAGAGAGAACTGACGTAGTCCCTAGAGGCTAACATTGGGGTTTCATGGGGCAGATTGGAGCTATGGAGCTACCAGAGTGTTTATCCAGGGTTTTAGCAAGAATATCTGCTTCCGAGTAGAGAGGTACTACTACCAAGATTTTTCTTTATTGGGTCAGCCAGATTTGGTAGCCAAATTGTAGTCTGAAACTGCTTAATAAATAAAACCCTCAAATAGTTGCATAGGTTTTCCCACATTGGGTTTTTTTGGGGACATTAGTCCAAAAACAACGGTGTCACTTGTGTGCTTGTTTTGTTTCCTTCAGTTGATGATCTGTAATGTGTTGAGCATGTACTTGTATCTATTTTCAGTATTTACGTGGTAAATAACTTCTAAATTAATCAGAACAAGTAGGCAGAAATAAATCAGAAAAGTGCATGAAGGGTTTCTAGACTTAGAAATTCCAACATGGTATCAAAGCGTGGTTGCAGATCACAGGAGAACTGAGGACATTAGCTGAGCAGAGCAGCAACAGTAGAAAACAGTTGTCCTGAGTGACAGAAGTTGTTCCAAGTAGAGAAGCAGCAAGGAAGGGATGACACAGTGCCTGCGAGATCAAGTTCAAGCCAAGAAGAGGCAACATAGATTCTAAGGGACGCAAAGACAAACTCACGCAAAGGCCAAGAGGGTTGATGTAATTGGGTGAGGAAGCTGATTTGCCGGTGCCAGGATTGCGCGGAGCCTAGGAGCTCTAACCTTCAGTTTGTTGGGGTTTAGGAGGCTGTGGGTAAGTTGCAGAGTGGAGCTGGTGGGGTACTGTAGTCAAAACAGTACCTAACAGGGCAAGACCAAGGAGGAGGGAGCGGTTACCGAGGATTTCTAGCCAAGAAATCCGGATCAGTTAGGATAGGAGTGGGGGCATCTTGACATTGGCAGAGGAGTTTCCAGGAGGGGAATCGAGGCTCAGAGGGAGTCACACCAAGAATTTCCTGAAGGGAAGTAGAGGAGCAGCGAGATGGTAGTGAACAGGGTAAGAGACTAGGACAGATTGGACAGAGCCTCAAACTTCGTAATCTGGAAGGCCAGAATCTTATTCGTTCTAGATAGGAACCGTTTCAAGCAATTCGCCTTGAGGACAATAGCGGTCCCAGTTGACCCGACTGATAATGATAAGTACGAGGATGCAATGGCGAGGGCCAAGAGCATCATCCTTGACGGGGTCAAGGACCATGTAGTACCACACATTGTTGAGAAGAATAAGGCAAATGAGATGTGGGATGCCCTAAAGAAGTTGTATAAGCATACTTCCACGCAGATGAAGATGTTACTAGAAAATCAGTTGTGGTCATACCAGATGCAGAAGGGAGAATAGATCGACCCCTTCCTCGGTCGATTGAAGGAGATCCGGGATCAGCTGACTTCCATAGGAGCCATGCCAAATCAAGAATTGATGGTGAGAACAACCCTAAATGCAATCTCAGAAGACTAAGAGATGTTTGTCCAGAGCATACTGGGTAGGGCAACCCTTCCAGATTGGGAGGAAATGTGGGCGGCTCTTCGCCAAGAAGAGATCAGAAGGCTAAGCAAGGCAGGAAGCAGCGGCAAGTGGATCAGAGTCAAGAAGGAGAAAGAGGAGAATGTTGCCCTAGCATTTGAGGGAAAGTAGGAGAAATGGAAGAAGGACCTCTCCAAGATCAAATGCTTCAACTATGGGGAATTGGGTCACTATGTGAGCTAGTGTCTGAGGAAGAAGAGTAAGGGAGAGGCTTTTGAGACCAAGGTTGTGCCAGCAAGGATGGAGAAGGAATTAGAGATAGATGGTGATTGTGCCATGAGTGCTCGCATGCCACTTGAGCGGAAGTGGGGAGACATCGAGTTGTAGTTAGACAAACTACAGACGATGAGGGGCAAGGATCCTCGAGGTACCCAACCTCTTGGATTATACCTTGCTACAGGAGACCCGAAGAGGAGTAGCAACACTGGCAGATGTCAGTAGAGATGGATGCAGATGGAGCGACAGAGGGAGCTACTTTGCAGGATTCCCAGGACAGCGCAAGGCTAGCAGGTTGTAATAGTGCGAAAGGCACAAGAGAGTTGCACCAGTGCAGGATGCCACAGAAAGGTTTGCAACGATGTGAGAATCATAGAGTTGTTGCAGCAATGCATAGGTCAGAGAGGGAGCACTTGTCAGTGACAGAAGGAGCTTCAGCATCGGGAGTGTTTCTAGCCTGACGGAGATGTCAGAGTTGGTAGATTAGTTACTTACTTCTCAGTAACTGAGTTGCGGTGCAACAATTAGCAGTGGCAGTCCTATGGGCAGCACGATGTAGCATGATGAAAGGGGTTGCAGTGTAGATGTAGCAGTGGCAGTGGCAGGGCCATGGATAGTAGCACAGATACAGAGGGAGTTGTCGTACAAATGCAACAGCAACAGTGGCAGGGCCATGGGTAGCAGTACATGATGCAGTAGTGCAAAGGATGTTGGGCAGTAGGCCTAGCATCAACACAGGAACCGATGCCAGATGATCAGGGTGATGCTCAGTGAGGAATATTACTAGAGCACAGTCCTCGCTAAGAGGGAGTGTTGATTTGGGGTAGCATCGGATGTGCTCTAGTCATGAAAATTGGTGGAGGGACTAAACGAAATGAGATCTCCAATACCCAAAAATGGTTTGGGTAAATTCTAAATAGTTTGGGAGATATTGAAATAATTTATATTTTTAATGGAGTTCCTAAGTTTAAACTTAGGGAAAATAAAATATTAATGTGTATTAATATAAAACTGTGTTAAAAGGGTCCAAAAGTCACGGATCAAACCAGAGTTAATCTTAGTTGTTGATAAGGGACTTAATATCAATCATTGATTCGTCAACGAGAAAAGTATATAAGGAGGCTTGAGGGTCACTAGGAGAACACACCAAGAGATTAATATTTCGACTTTCTGGCGCTGGGTTTGCTGAGAAAGTTGAGAGAGTGATCATAGTTGCCGCTGAGGGGCAGTGAATATAGAAGCAGAGAGGCAAAGATAGCATCGGGAGGATCAGCGCAGTAGCCAGAGAGAGGGACACATAACCAACTAAGGGTTCACGCAGAGTCAGCGAGGGCTCACGCACAGGTAGCCAGGAGTTGCGCAATGCCTCGAAGGGTCAGCGTGAGTGACACAGAGGGCCAAAGGACTGACACAGCGCCTCCAGAGCTTGACGCGGGCCAAGCCAGAGTGACGTTGGGCTAATGTTGTGCCATAGAAAGCTGATGTAGTCCCTAGAGGCTGACGTTGGGGTTTCATGGGGCAAATTGGAGTTGTGGAGCTATCGGAGTGTTTATCTGAGTTTTCAGCAGGAATATCTGCTTCCGAGTAGAGAGGTACTACCTCATATTTTTCTTTCTTGGAGCCGGATTTGGCACTTAGATTGCATTCAGAAACTACTTAATAAATCAAACCCTCAGATAGCTGCAACCTGCACCAGTTTTCCCGCATTGGGTTTTTTCGGGGACATTAGTCCAAAAAAAATGGTGTCACCTGTGTGCTTGTTTTGTTTAATTCAGTTAATGATCTGTGATGTATTGAGCATGTACTTGTATTTATTTTCAATATTTACATGGTAAAAAACTTGTTAATTAATCAGAACAAGTAGGCAGAAATAAATCAGAAAAATGAATGAAGGGTGTCTAGACTTAGAAATTCCAACAATATTCACACGCTTCTTAGCAACAATCTGATTCCGGAGGAACTTGTTGCGCCCTCTACGTCTCACTGCGTCAGCTTCTACGTAGGGACTGCGTAGTCCCTACGTAGAAGCCTCTGTGTTATCCCTCCTCTGCGCTGCATCTTCTTTCCGCTCCTACACTCCTGACTAATGTTGATGCCCTCTCCCCTTCTCACTTGCAACTCTCCCTCTAATTCGATTTCCTCTTACTGAACATCAACCAGTGAGAAAATCGATCTTACTTCGTTAATTGAGTATCTGCCTAGTGTGCTTTTAAAATGCCCATCGAAGTCCTTATAATCCTCCAGTTGAGTAATCAATGGCCTAGATTAGATTCTAATCAATGTCTTAGATCACATTGACTTGATCCTTGTCTTCTTCTAGAAGTTTCACCCTCAGTTTAATTAATAGCCTTTAATTATTTTAATTTCCTAAGTTTAGACTAATGCACCCATTAAAAATAATTAATTATTTTAATAAAACCCTCTTCGGGTGGAATTTCCCAAAACGATTTCTAGGTATTGTGGAATACATGTGTCCTAGCCTCCCTACAAATTTTGAGGCTTAGAGCACATCCAATGCTACCATAAATCAACATTCCAGTCGTGCATGAATCATGTATTCCGTGGGCAGTTGCAGAAGTTTGTATTGGTATTCTTTGACAATATTTTGATTTACAGCCGAACGTGGGAGGAGCATTTGCAACACCTCGAGATGTGTTGTGCATCATGGAGGAGCAACAGTTTTATGCCAAGTTTCCCAATTGTGAGTTTGGGTTGACAGAGATGCTCTACCTGGGACACACCATTGGCGCAAAGCCACGAAATGTGACCGAGTTGAGGGGATTTATAGGCATATGCACCTATTATAGGAAGTTCGTAAAGGGCTTCTTGCAGCCAGCATCCCCCTCACAAATCTAACGAACAAGGGGGCTTTTACATGGACAGACAGAGTGTAGTTGGCATTTGATCGCCTCATGGAGGTGATGAGTAGTTGCCCAGTTTTGGCACTGTCAGATTTCAAGAAGAATAAAAATGGGGACATGACAGTCCTCCCGCCCCAAGATTGCTTGCCCTCAAGAAATCCAAATCTGTGGACCAATCTGGTGTCCCAATGCAACTAAGACCTAGTGCTCGGATCCCATACAAACCACTGGTCCACATCACGCCTCCAAGATATCGAAACATGAATGGATCCTCCATTACCTGGATCCCATGTCCATCTCTGACTCAACCTGCTACTAGTAGATCCACCTGGATCCCAATGCCACCAAGAAAGAGCACCAATGCTCCATGGCTCCAGTTGTGCTATAGCTCCGGTTGTGAATGTTGTCCCATCGACTGCGTACCAGCTCATCACTTCCGTCCAAGCCAACCTCGAGCATAGGCCAAGGTCATCACCACTTTGCTAATGCAGGGAAAATGCTATGGAAACACTAGTGAACTGTCAATCCACCTCCCACAGCTCATTGAAACATATAGTAGCCTCCTCATCTAAATGCCCCTATTGTACTGTGCCCCGAGCTAAGGTTTATACCCCATCAAAAGAATACCAACTCATGATCTCTCGCCAATCCAATGCATGGACTCTTTTGTAAGGAATATGTCTGCCATGTTGATACTGGTGCATGCTCAACTCTCGATGCTCTACCTGGACAATCAAAACATGTCCAAGAAATCCTGCCCCTCTCCCTCTAATGGGAAAAAGTGGGCAAACTGTGCTGCAAGCCCCATCTATGTACTCTTGGAGAGGGCTGCTACCTGAAAATGCTATAGCTCGGCTGACTGCCACTACATCGATTTGAACCTCATCAATGGGTAGAGCCAAAGATGGATGCACTTCAATCTCCCTCGCTGGATAGGAAACTCCACGGTCACCCAGTTCACCAATCTCCTGCCAATCTATCCTGTCATACTCTAGCACCTCCTGAAGACGTGTCTACAAATACTATTATCCTGTTAGTTGTCTGCACATCTATATGCTCCTCATTAATGGATGGCCCCAAGGGTAGCTTCTCATCCTCGACCATCACGGGTTCAATATGAACCTCCCACTGGCTCTCCTCAAAAGGCTCATCATGCATATTGTGCATATCATCCTCCTGAGCTGACTCATGCTCCATCATATGCTGCTCATGCTAACTCATCATTGGTGACACATTATCTTGAATGTCTTTCCTAAGACCCACGGACTGCTCATCATATGAATTTGGCCTGATGTCAATGACTCGACATGACTCATTCTCTTCTCTGTGCTCACTATGTTGAATCATCAATTGCTCATTTGCTCCCTGATCTCTTTCCCACATGGGAACAATCAATTGCTCCTCATACTCCTCTACCACACATGGATGCATATCTAGGCTACTGTCATCGATTCCACATGACTGCTCATGCTCCTCTAAGGTATCATCGTATGAACCCTGGAACTCGTCCAACGCAGTGTCCTCATCCTAACAGACACAAAGAATATCTCCCTGCTCTACTGTTGTCATCTCCTCAGTGTCACTCAAGCATGAGTGGTCACGTCCCCAAGGTCCTTTGCAAATGAAGCAAAGTCCCTGCCTCCTCACCTCGTTCTTGCTGCATGAGCCCCCAAACCTGAGCTACTCCTCCCTGGTCAACTATCTCTTGAATAGCAAAATGTTCTGCTCAACCAACCTCTCAACTAGATCATAAGCAGCAGGTGAGACCAACTGCTCTCTCCTCTAAACAGACAACAATCGAGACTGCAACTCCCGACAAATGGCATCACGACCTCTCATACATGAGGACATGATGGACTGCATGTGTGTTATGACTCTGTCAGGATGATGTTTCCTAGTGCTGAAGAAGCGTTGAAACATCTGCAAGAACAAACCATCACACTTTAGATCAAACATGAGTTCATAAGTCCTAATCACAACTATAACTTCTAAAATCTCAAGCTTCTTCCAAATGTAGGACCCACACTGTTGTCTAAGTCCTGAAAGGTATCCACTATTAGCTTGAAAACTCTCCCCATAACATCATCATTGTAAGGAGCTCTAGGGACGGTTAGTCTCATGATGTGACTGAGACAAAATGCAACTGGGAGTCAAACCCCTTCACAAAGTTCTTCCAAGAACTTGTGTTGTATGAGGGCAAGCATCGCTGGTTTTAGAGCCCAAATTAATTGTTTCCCTTCTATCTGACTCACTTTGGAAATGAGGGTATCTAGTTCATCAAGTTTGAAGAGAACTTTCCACGTGACCCTCATGTGCTTCAAATCTATCCCAAGAGAAAAAATCTTGTGTCCTATTTCCTGCCCCTTCTGCACATCCCTTGCCTTCTCCCAATGAAGAATGACATAGACCCCCCTTTGAGGAGGGTCTGTTGTTTGTTGTTGCTGGTTTATTAAGGGAGTTTATAAATGTTTGATCCATGTCTAGTTTTTCAACGATGGTAAGTACATCAACTGACTCCTCCAAGACTAAAGTAATAGCACAACAAAAATATGACTAGATGACTTGACATACATACTTCTCACATGGCATCAAATCTATATCATGATTGAATCCATCAACCAAACTTGGTAATCCCTTAGCCAGGGCTTAAAATATGGCAAACTGTAGTGACAAACTCAGCACTATGATAACATTCAATCGTGTTATAGGAGTAAATACATAGCAAAGACACTCTTTGCATAGATGGGCTTTAGTGGCCAAACTCTCACTAACACCCCTTACAGGTTCAGTGCTCTCAAATGTGATAGTTACTATTGTGACTTCTACTACATTTTATTTTCTTAAAGTAGTCTAAGGATAGACTTCCTTCAAAGAGAAAAATAAAATTTCATAAACAAAGCTAAATTGGAACCTGCCATATACATATCACAGCTCCTTGTCTTCAACGCAACTCAAAGATGGGTATTCCCAAGACTGATACATGCACAGCAGTGAAACCTTTGGCCTCCTTTCAGTCAAAATTTCGGTTTGTGTGGACAGTCTGAGTACAAGGGATAGAGCTTAGCCTCTGCGCTGAATGAGTACAAGGGATAGAGCTTAGCCTCTCTGCTGAATGAATATGTTCTTTCTTCTTGACAACAATGAGTGAAGATTCAGTTCTCTTATGAAAACAAGCCATTAATTGATCATAGGCTGCTACAGGTAAATGCAACTCGGCCTTTTCAAATCAATGGTTGCAGGCTTGAATAAGCTCTGTTATGTTAAATTAAACAACGGCTCCAAGCATTTAAATTATCTAGACAAGCTCCACTCAGTCCCTCCTTCAGAAATTTGACTTCCTTCAATGACGAACTCTGGAAATTGTCTTGCACTGGCAAATTCTGAAGCGGTTCCACGGAACCGAAGATAGAAATTCGGCCATAATAAATTGCTTGCTGAAAATGCCAACCTAAAGCAATAACGTGATCGCTCAATGACCCAATGCTAAATTCGGCCACTGTCCTCAGATGAATTCAGTCCTCAGATAAAATTGGATGGCTTTTTCAAAATGAATTGGCCCTTCCGAAATAATTCAGCCCCTTCAATAATCTAGCCCACGTAATTATCGTGTGCACCGCCTTCCACTCACACGCATACTTTACAGTGGACACGCCATCGTTTCTGTAACAACCGCACAATGTTCTGGTTGTTCATGACTGTCGGATCACGTGATGGGCAGTTGATGCACATTCTTCAAAAATTGCCATCCAATTACAGTTCGAGCTTGATCGCTTGACTTGCTTGTTTTGTGGCAGCCATGCTTACATACACCAGCTCTATTTTGGGTACAGATGCATGGAGTTCAGTTATGCATTAATCGCACAAGCCTGTCCACAAGAATTTGCCACACCAAATTGACCCAATTAGAATCACGTGAGGGGCCATTCTTAGCCTTCGATTCCTAGCACCTACATAACAGTCCATCCTCCCACAAATTTCTTGCAATGCTGATGATCAGAATCGGATCCATAAACGGCTGTCATAGAACAGTGACTAAAACAGGTCGAACAAATCCTAGAAGAATCCAAACCACAGTCGAAAACACCCTGAACTAGTGGCCATGGCAGCCGATGTGGAACGACAAGGACCTCGGTCAAAGCGTGTTGACCGAGGCCCATGGAGACTGCGCAGGAGGTCAAAATAGCCCCTGGGAGCCCCGGATCAGGAAAAGGAGTTGGTTTTCGATGCGCGTTAGCGCTTACGTGCATCGCTGGGCAAACAGGGCTGAAATGGTAGAGCTTAAGCGCTTGGTCACATTGGGATCCAGGGGACTGCGAGCGGGAAAAGGTAAAAAGCGCCAACATACGGCGGTGGGACCCACAGCCTAGAAACCGACAGTTTGATTGGGACGCCCTTGAACGGTAAGCGGTTTTGGAGAAAGTGGAGCGATCACAATCAGCGATCGACGCGTGGCAACGAAGGAGAGAAAAACCGCCGCGATCGCACGTTATCGGTCGAGTAAGTCAACCACGCTCGACGTGCGAATGACGTTGGATCTGGAGGAGCCCAGATCGAACGGCTGAGATTGCGCCTGATAGACAGAGTGGAATTGACAGGGGATTAAGCTGCGATTTAAGAGGATTTGGAATCCGTTGACCGCCACGGTGGAGAAAGTAGCGATTCAACAAGCAAGCTAGCGCAGTTCCCGATGGAGACACGTGGCTACTTCCTAAGCATTATGCTGACACCGAACAGGGAATTCCAGGCACACAGGCAACAGGCAAATCGACGCAGGAAGGAGAGGAAATGAACAGACACGGAGGTCGAATGGCTAAAGCCATGAGCAGAGACAGTGAACGGGAGATCAGAAGAGAGATTCAGATCGAAGAGTCCAAGCGACCAAGAGAGACAGTGAACAGTGAACCCTAAGAGGAGGACTGAGCACAGAGAGCAGTAAAGCCAAGCAGAGGGGGACAGAGGGCCGAGCTGACCACAGGCAGCATCGAGCACCAAAGAGCTTGAAGAATCAAGCCTTTCCATAGAGGAATCTGTCCGAATTGAGCATCACAGTTGGCTCTTTCCTCTGTAGACCGAGAGTCGCAGAGAAAGTAGGAAGAATAAAAGTCTGTGTACTCCAAGTGGCTTGGGGAATCCAAGAACCACCCTGCCAAGCAAAATCTACTTCAGGAGAACTCATATTGAGTCCCTGCTTTTGTAATTCTCTGCTTAAAGACACAATAAAACAAGGCCACCATTGAAGATGGACCGGAGACGTAGCCCTAGAGACTAGGGTGAACTCCTTATTAAAAAACTATTTGTGTCTAGTATTGCTTACTGTATTTCTATGTTGTCTTTCCATTCAAAATGTCTCTGTATTGGCAATCTGATCGATCCATTGTTTCAATCACACAGAATGCACACCAGCACATGAGTTTGTAATACCTTTGTTTATTAAATCTTCAACTGAGGTCACTCATAGGGTGAGAATCAGATCAAGTGGTATCAGAGCTCTAGGCTGTAAGGTTAGACAAGCTTGTGTTGGTTTAGCTGTGAATGATCACTAGATCAAAGCTCAAATTAGGAGGAGAGTTGGTGGAAACTAATCCTAAAATTGGGAGAGTCTATTCTCGGAAGACAATGTCAGAAGAAGGTTCTACAAGGCTAGACCCCCAGTTCGTAGAAAGTTTCCTAGCTATGAAGTCTATGGTAGAAGAAATGTATAGGCACTTTAGAAAGCATAAGGATGAAAATTCATCAGGTTCTAAACAAGATAAAGAAGAAGATGAATCTCATTCTCATGACCACTCTAAAGGAAAGGGAAAAGAAGAAAGCTTTCCAACACCTCCTAGCAGCCCTGTGCATAACAAGAAGGCATCCTTGATTAAATTGGATGTCAAATTTGATTTGCCTATATATGATGGAGAGCTAAATGCTGAAAAGTTGGACAATTGGATTAGACAAATTGATGTGTATTGTAGGGTACAAAACATAGACTCAGACAGGAGTAAGATTCAGCTGGCAAGCCTACTCCTGGGAGGCACTGCCTTGGTTTGATGGGAAGACAGGACCCAAGTTGATGTGAAGAAGCACGGTAAGACCATCTCTATCTGGAGTGACCTTGTCTCTGCCATCAGAAAGCAGTTTTATCCATTGGCCTACATGCAACAAGTCATGATGAGTTGGAAATCTCTTCGGCAGTTAAAAGGGAAAAGTGTGCAAGGGTATACTCAAGAATTCAGAAAGAGAGCATTGATGTTGGGCATCTCATTAGACTCACCAAAAACTCTTTTGAAGTACATTGGTGGTCTACACAGCTACATGAGGCATACCATCCTCATGTTTAATCCCACTAGTATAGATGAGGTTTTTGTACAAGCTACTCATCTAGAAGCTAGAGGAAAGAATGGAAATCCAGAAGTTGGGGGACCATCCCAACCCACTATAAGCAAGAGCAAGGAGAAAAGAAGGCAGAAGTGGAAAGCAAGGAAGGCTAACACTGCACAAAGAGGCAAAGCTTCATGCACTCATTGTAAAAAGGAGGGGCATGATGATGAGCACTGTTGGATTCTGCATCCAGAGCTGAGGCCTAAGAAGTCTGAGGGCAAAAGAAGAAGACTGCTACAGCAATTCAGAAAGATTTGGGGTTGGACTCGGGAGATGAAACAATCATTGCAGCCACAGGTATAAAAGGTAAGAATTCTGAAGCATCTACTAGTAATTCTGCTCAATCTGTCATTGATGAAGAACATGAGAGAAAAAGACATGAGCTTTTCCATATTCGAGTCATTTCCAAAAATCAAAAGATTGATACTTTGTTTGATAGTGGCTCACAAGTAAATCTAATTTCTGAAGCAATTGTAGAGAAATTGGGATTAGCAACTACACCTCATAAGAAATCATACCCATTAGGATGGTTGAATGATAAAGCACAACTACAAGTGACTAGACAGTGCAAACTCAAGTTTTCTTTTGGGTCAACATTTGTAGATGAGGTCGAGTTAGACATAATTCCTTTGGATATATGTGGAATTGTTTTAGGAAGTCCTTACTTGTATGATAGGGAAGCTATTTTCTATAGAGCTGAGAACAAGTATCTACTTATTAAAGATGGAATCGAATACCTTGTAAGAGCTCATAAGCATAAGAATAATTATACTCTCATAAACTCAGGGAAGATGAAAAGAATGATAAATTCATGCAAACAATTCTTACTGATGGTTGTAAAGGAAAAGAAACCTGATAAAACCAATGTATTTGAGGGTTGTTGTGCTAAACAGCAAGCTGATTTAGAAAAGGTTGTTTCAGAGTATGATATCTTATTTCAAGAACCTAAAGGTCTGCCACCCAAAAAGGAAATAGTACATGATATTATTTTGCAGCAAGATGCTCCATTGCCTAACATTGCAATGTACAGGTTGTCTGCTTTAGAGAATGCTGAAATCAAAAAGCAGGTGCAGGAGTTGCTCGAGAAAGGGTTCATCAGGCCTAGCATATCACAATGTGGGTCACCAATCGTTTTGGTGAGAAAGAAAGATGGCTCGTGGAGAATGTGCATTGATTACCGAACACTAAATAAGATAACAATCAAAAATCATTATCCCCTTCCTCGCATAGATGATCTTGTTGGAAGGAAGTTGTTTATTTCTCCAAGCTAGAC
The DNA here is from genome assembly GCA_000404065.3 of Pinus taeda. Lineage (NCBI taxonomy): Eukaryota > Viridiplantae > Streptophyta > Pinopsida > Pinales > Pinaceae > Pinus > Pinus taeda. The sequence continues at coordinate 58,075 of APFE030300888.1, read as the reverse complement.
TTGCACAGTGGATACCATCAAGTCAGAGTTGCAGAACAAGATGCAGGGAAGACTACTTTCAAAACAATGCAGGGATTGTATGAGTGGTCGGTTATGCCTTTTGGCTTAACTAATGCTCCTGCTACTTTCATGAGATTAATGAATGATGTTCTCAGACCTTTTCTTGATGATTTTGTTATTGTGTATCTGGATGACATTCTGATATTTAGTAAAACGTGGGAAGAACACTTAAAGCATGTTAAGCAGACACTAGATGTTTTGAAAAGAGAAAAACTTCATGTTAAACTCTCAAAATGTGAATTTGGCAAAACATCTCTAAATTATTTGGGTCATACAGTAGGGGGTGGTGAATTGAAAATAGATCCCTCTAAAGTGGCAGTCATTGTAAACTGGCCTAAACCCAAGTCAAGTACAGAAGGAAGCTTCTTAGGGGCAGCACAGTATTGGAGGAAGTTCATTTCTAACTTTTCCTCAATTGTAGCTCCCTTACATGCTTTAACAGGATTAAATAAGGTGTTTCAGTGGGGAGGCAAACATCAGAAATCCTTCGACACCTTGAAAGAAAAGATTAGTACAGCCCCTGTACTAGCACTGCCTGATCTACAAGGACCATTTGAGATCCAAACAGATGCCAGTGACTATGCCATGGAAGTAATGTTGACACAGCATGGTAAACCCATATGTTATCATTCTGAGACTTTTAATCCTGCAGTAGTTAACTATCCTACATGTAATAAAGAATTGTATGCCTTAGTTCAGAGTGTGAAAAAGTGGAAACATTACTTAAAGGGCAAAGAGACAGTAATACATACTAATCAGCAACCACTTCAATATCTCCACTCCCAAACTAAGTTGCAGCAATCAAGACACTACAGATGGATGGGTTTTCTACAACAGTTTCATTTAGTCATTAGATATAAAAAGGGCATACATAATAAAGTTGCAGACATGTTATCTAGACCCATTATAAATGCATCTATTATACTTAAGCATAATTTTGTGCTACATGAAAGCTACATTGAACAATATGCTCAAGATATAGACTTCAAAGATGTATATGCAACTTTGAGTCAAGGCAAACGGGTAGAAGAATTGGATTATCATGTGAAGGACCGACTTATACCATTGTGGGAAACTCTGCATTCCACAAACTGAGAGAGTAAAAATAATTAGGGAAACACACACTTCTCTGATATCAGGTCACTTTGGGGTAAGTGAGACAGTTGCACAACTGCAAAGATTTTGTTATTGGCCAATAATGAATGAGACAGTCTATAGATATGTAAGAGGGTGTACTATGTGTGCTAAAAGCAAGCCCAACAACAGAAAATAGGCTTGTACACTCCATTACCAGTTCCTTCTCACCCTTGGGAGAGTGTTGCCATGGATTTTCTTGGAGGACTGCCTAAATCTAGGAAAGGTCATGATTATCTATATGTTGTTGTGGATAGGTTCAACAAAATGTGTATTTTGATACCTTGTAATAAACAGATTACAGCTGAACAAACTGCAAAACTGTTCTTTGAACATGTATGGGTTCATTTTGGATTACCCACTTCCATTGTATCTAATCGAGACACCCGATTTGTGGGAAAGTTTTGGTCAAATCTGTGGGAACTGATGGACACCAAACTGAAGAAAAGCACAGCTTTCCATCCACAAACTGATGGCCAGACAAAAGTAGTTAATAGGACAGTGATCTAATTACTCAGAGGATATTGCAGCAAACATCCTAAGTTTTGGGATGAACATTTGTGTTATGTGCAGCATGCTTACAACAAAGCAAAACATTCTTCTACACAGAGATCTCCTTTTGAGACCTGTTTTGATTTCACACCAAGGTCTCCTTTGGATTTTGTCTTTGGTAAAGATAACACAATTAATGGACACAGTGATGTGGACAAGGCAACTAGGTTCATTGAACAAATCCAGGAGATCCACCAGGCAGTACAGGAACAGCTGGAAAAGAGCCAAGCCAAATATAAGGCTAAGCATGACAAGCATCGGATGGAGCATAGTTTCCAAGTTGGTGACCAAGTCTAGTTGTATATCAGCAAGAACAAGATGCAAGGTGAAGGTAAAAAGCTAAAGCCTATCAGGTATGGACCTTTCAAGATACTTGAGAAGATTGGTGAGAATGTTTTTCACCTTGATCTACCAGCTTACATGCACATCTACTCAGTCGTAAATGCAGATTGCTTAAGATTGTTTGAACCCTCACTGATTGAGGATCCCGAAGAGCAGAGTCAATTGCCTTCTATTGATGACCTGCTACCTGAATATCTTAATGAATTGCAGGAAGACACAATTCTGGACAGGAAGGTGAGGACGACGCACAGGGGAGATGTTGAGTACCTCAGAATTGGGCTTAAGGGTTCAAAACCGAGCAGTGCAAAGTGGATAGAGATTGGACAAGTGAGACAATTGTAACCTCACTTAGTCGATGCTTGAAAACCAACTTTTGGTGGTCCAAAAGCTTTTCAGTGGGAAGGCCGTGATCTGAATTGGATCCATGAAGATAATCAAGATGCCATGATTGTATTCAAATCAGGACAGACTTCAAAGATTTATGAGCACAGAGCAATCAGGAAGACCTCTGGACAGTGGCAGTTTGCAGCCAGCGAGGAACGACGAGGACCTCGGTCAAAGTGCGCTAACCGAGGCCCATGGAGACCGCACAAGAGGCAAAACTGGCACTTGGGAAGCCCGGAACAGGAAAAGGAGGCCATTTCTGATGTGCGATTGGCGCTTAGCGCTTAGTGCTAATCGCGCATTGCTGGGCAAAACCCCTCAAGAAGGAAAGGCCTCGAGCGCTCGGTCGCATGGAAGCCGAGAAAACTGTGGGGAAAACGCTAGAGGCTAAAGGCGGGACCCACGCTCCAAAACCGGCAGTATATCGAGGGCACCATTGGGAGGTAAGCGGATTTGGCTGAAACATAGCGATTCCATTCAGCGCCCGACGCGTGGCAAGCGAAGGAGAGAGAAAACCGCCGCTCATCACGCGCTAACGGTCGAGCAAGTCAACCACGCGAAATGAGCGAATGACGTCGGATCTAGGGGCTCTAGATCTAACAGCTGAGAATGCGCTCGATGAAAGAACCAGATCTGACAGGGGATTACACCGCGATCAATAAGGATTTGAAGTCTATTTTGACCGCTGAGGTGGCGGATGACTCGTTTCGCAGTGTAACCGAAAAACCGAACCGACGAGGAAGAGCCGGCGCAGTTCGCGAGAGGACAAGTGGCCACTCCCTGTGAGCCGTTGATGATGACTCAGAGACAAGGAACTCCAAGCAAACAGCAGTAGGCGATCCGACGGGGGCAGAAGAGGAAGCGAGCAGTCATGAAATCAATTGGCTTTAAAGCCATCAACAAAGACAGAGAACAGGGGACACCAAAGAGGACACCGAGAGGAAGAACCAGAGAGAAGAAGACGAAGACAGAGAAAAGAAGAGACAGTGAAGCAAAGAGCAGAAAAGACAGAGAGCCGAGCTGACCTGCAGCATAAGGCAGCATCGAGCCATCCTGAGAGGATCTGTCGGGAATTGAGCACCACATTGGGCTCCTCCCATTGAAGACCAAAGAGGTCAAGAGCTGGTCAGGAAAAGAGTCTGTGCACTCTAGTGGCTTGGGGAATCCAAGAACCACCCTGCCAAGCAATTCTGTTTCAAGAGACTCAGATTGAGCTCCTCATTGTAATTCTCTGCTTTAAAGACACAATAAAAAAAGGCCACCACTGAAAGCTGGACCAGAGATGTAACCCTGGAGATTAGGGTGAACTCCCTATTAATTGTTGTGTTCTTGTATTTGCTTACTGTGTTTCTCTGCTGTTTTCCATATTTCCAGTGTCTGCATATTTTGCAATATGATCAATCCGTTACCTAAAATGACATAGACACACACTAGCACATGAGCCTGTAATACCTTCATTCATTAATTAATTAACTAAGGTCACTCAAGGGTAATTTTCAGATCATGTTCTCTGAACAATAAACCTGTGGTGCTCCTAGTGGGTGTGGGGGCACAATAATAACCTCATGGGTCTACAAATGAGTCAAAGATGCCTGTAGATTATCTGTAAGGGCTTTGATAATGATGTAGGTGATTCCACATCATCCTACAAGTCCTGGGTCAGCTATCAAGTCCATGGTACGTCTACGGGCTTGGTTGGACAAAGGTGAACTAGGCGCATCTTCCTCGTCCAATAGGTGAATCTCGAGCAATCTTTGAACATTCTCGGGGATCCACGGAATGTTGTCTACTGTTGTAGAGGCCCATGGCTCTTAACGCACACCATAAATGTGTCGATGTAACCCTCTAAAGGGTTAAGACCTTGTATAGGGAGACCAAACCCATGATGGAAACCATCTACAATCTTGCATTAGATCCACTGCATCCCTTAGCCTTCCAGTACAAGTCATTAGAGAAATCGAGTAAAAGAGCTTACCATCCATGGACCACAGGTGGGGACTTCATAATGGCCTGCCCTTCCATAATGGAATTTGGCATGTGCTAATGTCTCCAAGCTCCAAATGGGGTTAACCAAGTATCCTATTAGGTGATTTCTACTTCTAAAGGGGATAATATGTTCAAGGTGCCTCCTTTAAAAGGTCGTGGTATGTGATAGAGAGGTGGATGAAGTAGGCGATAAATAGGGACATCCCTGGGCCACATGCTGGGGTATAAGGGTAGCTAATAAAAGGGAAGCCCACACTTGAGTATATAATGTATAGGAGGGAGCAATCGTGGTACATGAGGTGCCCCGACCTTGATTTTTCCAACCTTTTTTATATGCCTTTTGTCCTTTTATGATTTTTCTTTAATTAACTGCTCGAGGCTCAAGGGGTAAGAGCATGATGTGTGAGATATAGCAATGAATACCCCCTTTTAAGGTAGGGCAGTTCATTGCCCACCAGGGGTTGGGACAATCATGGGTTCCTATATGATGGAGGCTCAGAATCTATCGGAACCAGGACAATGGCCATAATGATGGGGTAGAGCTCGTGTATGGCTTCTATCCACGTGCTAAATGTGTTTGTCTCAGCCATATTTTGCATTTTGTGGTACATTTTCCTGTTGAATGTGGTCAATTATGCTTTTATCTTTCCTTTTAGCTGCATCAACCTCTGGGGCATCATTCCAGGCCTAACCCCATGTAGACCCAGTGGAGAAATGTGGACCCAAGTAGGAGAAATGATGAATGAGCTAATAATGAGTGGAAAGGAGGTACTATATGCAGATAAGAGAGCAGGACCACTAACCAAAATCAAGGTTTCTCGTGAAATACCATCCCTAAAGACAAATGGTCAGTAAAAGAAATCCCACGAGACTAGAATCCAAGGTTAATATCCAAAAGGGATCTAGGGGAAAAAAGCACAGACCTAGCCCATTCCTTTTGTTGAATCCCGCCATTAATCCATGCCTAGAAGTGTCCATGATAAGCAAACTACAATACTCCAATACCAAAGGAAAAGGCATACCTGTAGGTTCGAGAGTCCCACCTTCAAACATACGATCATGGCAAATGGGTGAGGGACCACATGGCTGGCTCAAGTGGCGTTGAAATGGCACAATGAGCTAGTTCGTCGCTGCAAGGGGTTGTTGGCTGCCAGTTGAGGACCACCTTGGAGAAAAAAATTCTCCTAGGGATATCACCAACAAAATGGTGTGTAACAGTTCCCATTGCGAACCTATAGATTTTGTCATCAAGTTATAAAAGTCAATTTGAGTCAATGTCATGTATGAAGGACCCTTCTTGGGCATGTTTCATTTTTTTGTATGAGCCATTAAATGTATAAGAAGGCCCTCCAAGACCCAGCAAAGACACCTCCTTCAAGTCGGCTTCAAGTTGAAATAAATGATCTCCTCCAAAAGACATGTCGGCTCACCCTCTCTCAAGTCGGCATAATTGATGGGGAACCAACTATAAATAGGGCAATCCGGATTTCACTTGGAACACAGCATTTCGGTAAAGAATTCGGTCTGTAATCAAGAAGTGCAAAGATCACTTCAAAGAGAGCCTAATCATCAGTGAAGTGAGAAGGAAATAGAGTGAAGTTGTTAGCTTCATTTTTGGGTCTATTTTAGGGTGGTTCTGTTGTCACACGTGCAAAGAAGAGAGACATTATCTCCAGCAGAAAAGGCAGAGAATATTTCAGTCCTCTTAGATAACTGAAATGAAGAAACTTAGAAAGTCAAGTCAAAAGAGAAGTTGATATAAGCTAGAAGGAGACTCTATCCTAAGTTAAGGTATCAAGGACATTTTCTAAGGAGAATCTAGGGTTTCTGAATTAGGGTCAAAGATTGCAGATCTAATTCAAAGAGGCCGAAATAAGCTAGCGTTTGAAGCAAAAGGAATCTGAAGTTGAAGAGAAGCAGAGAAGGAGGAAGGAGCAGAAGGTTGACTATCGTCGACTAAGGATCTCATCAAGGAAGCTTTGTGTCTTGGTCTTGCAGCGGCAAATAGATCAAGGGCCTTGGTCTTGGTATTCGTCAATTGAAGTCTCTATAAGAGGAAAAAATTGTTCAGGTTTTCCTCTCAAGTGGGAGAGGTTTTTGCCCTGGTTGATCGCCTATATTTTGTGTCTCTTGTCTCTTTATGGTTTATGCATTAGTAGTTGTTTAATGAAGAAGAACACTATAATAACATACGTAATATCCTAATCTAAGAAGGAAAAAGCATTCACAAGCAGTTATCCTAAAAAGAGAAATCATCTCATCTTGATGCCCTAGATTTCTCAACATGGTATCAGAGAGAAGGTGACAAAGTCAAGGAAGGTCATCTTATCAAGGGACACTCAAGGATCAAATCTTGAGAAAGACACCTAAGCAAATTGAAGGATATCAAAGTGAAGTCGAGATCTACAACGAAGTATCAAACCCTCGGTCGAAGAAGAATTCTACACCAACAAAAGTTTGGGGATCCTCTAGTCATCACCAAAAGACCACAAAGACCCTCATCAAGTTGAAGAGATCTACAAAGCAAGGTATCTTTAATTATATACATCCAAGAGAAGCAATTCAAGGACAAAGATCACATCATCATCTTAGAGAAAGTCAAAACCCTAGAAGCATTTATAGGATTCGTACACATTCATCACCAAAGGAGTTGAAGTATCTTGAAGACTATTCGTCATCATCTTCAAAAGGTTGTAAGGCAAGTTCCCTCTCATTGAACCAAGGTTCTTCCCATTGAAAGATACCTTCAAGAAGTCATCATTAATCACCAGCAACTAAGTGATCTCCCTCTTTGAGGGGTCAAGGATCATTCTTGAAGAGATCTATCTTCATCAAGGGGAAGGTTTCTATCATCTATATCATCATCAAATTCAAGGAAGCAACAAGTGGAAGGTGAAGCATTTTCACAAGTAAGTATATTTATGTCCAGATCTGAATTTGTCAAAATGTCTTTTTCCAAGGAAAGCAACAAATTGGTTGGGGCTTTAAACTATCTTGCATGGAAGGAGAGGACAGATCTAAATATCATTGAAAATGAGGTCATGGATCATGTCAATGGATCTATCACCAAACCAGCGAAAGAAGATGCTCAAGAACTTGCAAAGTTTATGAAGGGGGAAGTAAGGGCTCAAAGGATTTTCATTTTATCCATCAAGTATCCTCTCATCCCATATGAATCAAAATTTGAAACTTCAAAAGAAATATATGACAAACTAGTAGAATTGATTCCGTAAGCATTGCAGGGGAAGTTATCTCTTTAAGGCAAGAACTCTACAGACTGAAGATGTCAAAGGAAGAAGGAATAGCCTCATACTTTATGAGGATATCTGAGATCAGGGATCAACTTCAAGATCTAGGAGAAGTCATGTCTGATAGAGAAATGACTATAGTAGTACTAAATGCACTACCGGAGGAGTGGAGTAACTTTACTTCAATTATTTATGGGAAGAAAGAAGCTACTCCATTCCATGAACTGTGGTCACTATGAAAGATTATCATCATAAATTATCCTCCTAATCATCAGACAACAGAAAAAGGATTTCTCGTTGGGTATAGCGAGACCTCCAAGGCATACAGGATCTACATTCCTCGCAATAGGACAATTGTAGCTAGATGGGAAATAAAGTTCATGGAAGATCGAGCTTTCAAGAGTTCTCGTGAGATGCCTACAGGTGATCAAAATCAGCCAACTGAAGCTCCATTGGTCTAGCAGCAAGGGCAACCACAGGGGCAGCCAGTGGGACCACCAGTGGGACAGACATAGGGATCCAGTACAGTAACAGTACTAGCATTTCCTATGGAGTAGGGAATCTAGTGAGATCTCAGGAGATGGAGCAGTAGAGGCAGGATGAGGAGGAGTTAGTTGAACCTCCCACTACTAGTGGTTGAGCCAGCAGAGAGATTTGTCAGACATTGAGAGATGCAAAGGAGTTTATTATAACTCCTAGGACAAACAAAAGAGAGCGCAGACAACATGATAAATATCAAGCATTGGTAGCTCAGATTGCAGAACCTTCCAGCTTCCATTTACTGCACATCAAGTGTGGATAGATGCCGTGGTAAAAGAATACAGCTCTATACGATGTTTGAGAGGTGGTGTTAAGGCTTGAGGACAGGTCAGTAGTAGGTTCTCGATTGATCTAAAAAATCAAGTATGTTGCAGATGGCAGCGTGGAGAAGTACAAGGCTAGGTTTGTGGCAAAGGGGTATGCACAGAAAGAAGAGATAGATACATTTCAATTCAGTCAGTTAATCCCTAGCAGCTCAAATGGGATGGTAGATTCACCAGATGGATGTCAAGACAACATTCTTGAACGGGGTGATAGAGGAAGAAGTGTACATAGAACTGTTGAAGAAAGTATAACTAGGTTCAGTCTCCAGAATGACATGATCTTTGTAAATGATGAAATAAAAGAAATAAAATTATTTTTGTATGCCTTGCTACATGGGTTTCATGAGAAAGAGGTTTATTTGTTAGTGGCTCCCATTGAGAGCCTTAGGATTTATTAATAAGTCAAGGAGTCAACGTCATGTATGAAGAAGCTCTTCTTGAGCCTATGTTTACTGTATTCAAGTCTATAAAAACATGTAGAAGCCCTCCAAAGACAAGCACAATCCCTCTTGAAGAAGTCAGCCTACAAATGAATTAAATACACTCATGTCGGCTCACTTGAAATGACACATTTCTTCATGAATACAAGTCGGCTTATTATGGAGACGAAACTACTATAAATACCCTACTGAGATTTTCGTATAAGTACAGTTTAGGATCTCGGATGTCTCTGAAATCTTCGGTGCTAATTACAGTGTTAAGACCTCACAAAAACTCAGAGATATTTGGCCTTCGGATGGGTACCACAAAGATAAATTTTTCAACCTCCTCACAATCTTAATGATTACAGTCCTCGGTGATCACAGTCTCGGCCTATCAATACAGTGATCTCTGAAGTAGCAAGGCAATCTCGACATACCTATGAAGAGAAGGATCTTAAAGAAAACAATAACTGTCTCAGCATACTAGACAATCTTAATGATTACAATCCTCGGTGATCACAGTCTCGACCTATCAATAAAGTGATCTCTGAAGCAGCAAGGCAGTCTCGATATACCTATGAAGAGAAGGATCTTAAAGAACACAATCATTGTCTCAGCATACTAGACAATCTCGGCATATCTATGATGATGAAGATCTCGATGCAATATGTAGCCACAGTGACACACTTTGTCTCAGTATACTTCTAGATGCAGTCACGATCTCGGTATAGATATGGTCATGATCCTAATGGAGACATAGTTACAAGGTGAAGATCTCAGTAAAGGTGTAGCAATGGTGCAGCAATAATGACCTCGGTGAAACAACAATGATGATGATAATCTCAGCAGTGACAAAGAAGAGGATTGGTGTCTTGGTCTTGGAGTGGCATAATAGGTCAAGGATCATGGTCTTGGTCTTGGTAATCATTAATTGGAATCTCTATAAGAAGAGTTTGTGCAGGATTTCCTCTCAAAGAGTGAGAGGTTTTGGCCCTGGCGGAAAGCCAACATCTTTTGTTCATGTCTCTTTTGTATTGGTAGCTATTTGATGAACTAAGATGACACACTCTAATAATAACAAGGGAAGATTGTGCTAAGAAGAAAAAGTTAAAATACCTCACAAATAGTTATCATGGCAAGAAGAATCTTATTAAACTTAATTTGCCCTAGATTCTTCAACATGGTGTTAGAGCTAAGGTGTTGAAGTCAAAGGAAGGGTAGCAAAAAGAGACAATCAAGGATCAACATCAAAGAAATTTGAAGGACTTTGTGTTTCAAAACCTACATCAAAGATTGAAGGAGACAGTCTAAAACAGCAAGACAATTTAAGTCCTATAATAAGACTGATTTGGACCATTATCTAAATTTCTCAGATAGTTTACCTCAGGCTCAAATTTAGATTCCCTTCTGAAATCTTCAGATGGTGACTACAGACCTACAATTCGAGTATGATCACATTCTCCCACAATTTGAACTTGCAACACAATGAAAAGAAGAAAACGCGGTACCTCTCATAGTTTCTGTGCCAATTCAGTCTCTTTATTCAGTCTTGAAATAACCACGGTGCTAGCCACAAATTTGGTGTCATCACAATCTCTGTCATACCACGGTGATCTCAATAACTTATAGTCTGGAGCAGTTTCGGTACTTGGTGCTGGACAGTGCAAGAGGGTCTCAAAGGAGATCTTTGAAAAAGGATTTCAGTTGTTCAACTCAAGCAAGGATCTACAATAAAACCACATCAACTCGAAGATCACCAGGAAGAACCATCAGTGCATCTGCAACATGATCAAGGTGAAGATTTTATCTTCACATGTCAAGTATTTTCATTAATCAATTTGGTAAAATGACTTCATGATTGCAAGGAGATCTATAGGTTGGATGGGTCATCAAAGGGCCTTGCATGGAATAAGGAGGATTGTCATAATCCTCATAGATAAGAGAAGTCAGTGAACATATCAAGGAAAAAGGTCTCCTTTGAATTCATAGGAGGGAACTCTTAAGGTCCTCTCATCCCTATGTAGCAAGAAAGGAGACATAAAAGAGATATATGAAATGCTAGAAGTCTCTGAAATGAAGTGAAGAAGGTCATATCACTTAGACTTGATTGAAGGTATCAAAGAATGAAGGAATATCTTCATAAGATCTCAATTGGGAGATTAGGGAGAGATGATAAGAATATAATTATCATTGTTTTGAAATGCACTAACTAAGTGTGAAAATTCTATCACTGCAACATCTGATTTACTTTGCCTACTTATTTTCAATAAGTTATTTATGAAAGTCCTTCAATAAACATTAAAATAAATTTTGTTGCAGAAATCACACCGTAATACAGAAATAAACACATGCACAAGAATCAACACATCGACACAGATATTTTGGACAACAGCCCACAGAAAAACCCAACGTGGGAAAACAGGTGCAGCAAGGGAGGATTTTATCATTCAACAATTCTTCAGTAAAACCGAGTGCCAAACTAGCTTACCCAACAGAGAGAAAAAATTCTCCAGCACTTCTCCCAGTCCTAGCATCAGCCTGGTTGACCTCTACGTAGCTCCCAAACACTCTGCATCAACTCTGGCCTCTCTGTGCCACCCACGCAGGCCCTCTAGTGACTGTGCAGTCTCATGCTGCCTCAGCATCTGCCTGAAGGACCCCGCGTCTGCCTCTCCTGCCTCTGCACTAGTCTTCTGTTGCTGATCCTAACTCTCTGCTCCATACTTGCTGCCTCCTACTGCTCTCCAGACCACTAGTTCAAATTTCTCAACTAACCTCGCTCCAAAAATCGAACTCACCGGTCTCCCTCAGTGTATTTTGCAACTGACCCTCAAGCCTCCTCTTATACTTTTCATGTTGGTCCTTCAACGGTCGATATTAAATCTCTAATCAATGACTAAGATTAGATTTGGCTTGATCCATGACTTTTGGAACCTTCTAACTCAGTTTTCTATGAATACCCATTAATATTTTATTTTTCCTAAGTTTAGACTTAGGAACTCCATTAAAAATATTAATTATTTTGATGTCTCCCAAACTGATTAGAATCTACCCAAACCATTTCTGGGTCTTGGAGATCTCATGTGCTTTAGCCTCTCCACCAAGTTTCATGGCTAGAGCACATCCGATGCTACCCCAAATCAACACTCCCTCTTAGCGACGACTGTGCTCTAGTAATACTCTCTCACTCAGTATCACACTAATTATCTGGCACTGGTACTTGGGTTGATGTTAGGCCTTCCCGCCCAACATCCTCTGCACTGCTGCATCCTGTACTGCTGCCCATGGCCTTGGCACTGCCACTGTTACATCCATATTGCAACTCCCTCTTCATCTGTGTTGTTGTTGTCCTTGTTCCCAACACTGCATCTGCACAGCAATCTCTTCTCGCCATGTTGCATCGTGCTACTGCTGACTGCTACTGCACTACAACATCACCACCATTTCTGCTACTAAAATGGATTCTTTATCATCCCCATCTTTCCCCTGAAATAATCAAACTTTGTTCTTCCAAGGGCCTTGGTGATGATGTCTGCCACCTATTCTCCTATAGGAGTGTAGCTCAACTGTACAGCTCCTCGTTGGACACAATCTCTGACAAAGTGACACCGGATATCAATATGCTTTGACCTATGTCGCAGGAAACGTAGGGCAAGGAGGCGTTTCCATACGGAAACGGGTACGAAACGCTGAAACGCGTTTGGTACGGCCCTGAAACGCGTTTCAGGTCGTACTGCCACGTTTCATGAAACTGAAACGTGGCCAGTGCGGCCTGAAACGTGTTTCAGGGCCGTATGACTCACGTTTCCGCTTTTTACTTGTGTTTTTTTTTAAATTAGTTTGTTTTCTAATTTATTTTTAGGTTATCCTAGTGACTTCTAGTTGCTTCTAGATGCCTGCCTAAAGTTATAAAAGTGAACTTTTGCCCTAGTGTTGATATGCAGTTCATGGTAATGTTAAATTCTTAAAGTAAAAGGATGATCTCATTTATTTTCATTTTCATCCTTTTACTTAAATTTTTAACATTACCATGAAATGACTCAGGATGTTTGAGAGTGGTTTCGCCCTCATTGGATTTCATATGGAGAAAGTAGAATTTTAGATCTCACTCAAAATCAAGCAAACTTATCTGTTTTTCAAGATTTCAGGATTAGGGGGATTGCAATGTTTCCATTGGATTTTATCATGTACTAGGGTATGGAACTTGTATTTAATCAAGAGAACCAAGCCCTCTATGCAGGGGAGACTCCCAATAATGAAGAGCTTGTAGGGTACTAGGGTATGAAACTTGTATTTAATCAAGAGCACTAAGGTCGTTTGACTATGTAGGAGGAGACTCCCAATCAAGCACGAGACAAGAAATTAGAAATTTCTCGTGGCTGATTTTGGATATTTCTATTTTCATTATGTGATCATTCATGAGTAAATGTGATGTAAATTTAGAGACTTATAGTTTATGCATTGACAATTGACAATTTTATCATAATGTAATAAATTAGAATGTATCATATATGCTTTATGATTGCACATATTTCTTAAATGTCTTAATATATATATATATATATATATATATATATATTTGCGTTTCCCTGTTTCCAAAATTTGGGGAGGTCGCGTTTCGTAATGCTTCCCGTTTCGGAAACTTGTACCCGTTTCCCCGTTTCGTGCAACTTAGCTGCCAAGGTACCTATGTACCATCTAGACTACCTACCAAGACACTGGCTCAACAAGGATCTAAATGTCATCTAGGTTACTTGCTAAGACGCCAACCCTAACAGGGTTCTAGGTATCATCTAGGCTTCCTGCCAAGATACCAACTCAACAAGGATCTAAGTGTCATCTAGGCAACCTGCCAAGACACCATCTTAATACTGATCCAAGTGTCATCTAGGAAACTTGCCAAGACACCATCTTAATAAGGATCCAAGAGTCATTTAGGCTACCTGCCAAGACACCAACAGGGATCTAGGTACCATCCAGGCTATTTGCCAAGGTACCAACATGTTGATGGTGTTGGACCTGCCAACATGTTAGGGGATCTCCCTGGTAAGAAGTCCTGACTCCTAATTATACCTTAGACCGTTTGGTGTAAGAGTCCCAATAGTGGGTCGTACGGTATCGCCTTGACCACGGTTTCACACAGAGGCAAGTAAGATGTCCCTGTTGATAGCAAGGGTATGACATATGCGGCAAGTCAAGGAAGGTGCATGAGCGGTTCTAACACACGAAGGGTGAGGTGAGTGCGCCCCTTGGAAACCTGTGATAGCACGAAGTTAATATGGGAATGCACAAGCAAAGATGCACCACAACATGGAAGGCACGCTAGCTAGCAATCCAAAGTGATGGTTAAACCAACAAGACATTCTAGTAAGATTCATACATACATATACAAAAAATAGCTACACATGCATGCGTAAGCAAACAGATACATATATTATTTAGAGTAAACAAGATAGCTGAAATACAATACGACATATGCATGAAACGTGTTGGTTGTGTTATATTAAGAAGTGTAAGTTCCAATCATACAATACATCCATGACCAAGCACTAGTTCTGACAACGGAACGTTACAATCACTGCTGCCTGCTCCTCCAAAGAGATATACTAGCTCTTGTTGATTTGGGGTAGCATCGGATGTGCTCTAGCCATGAAAATTGGGAGAGAGGCTAACACACATGAGATCTCCAAGACCCATAAATGGTTTGGGCAAATTCTACCCAGTTTAAGAGATATTAAAATAATTAATATTTTTAATGGAGTTCTTAAGTTTAAACTTAGGAAAAATAAAATATTAATGGTTATTAATATAAAACTGGGTTAGAAGGTTTCAAAAGACATGGATTAAGCCAAATCTAATCTTAGCCGTTGATTAGAGATGTAATCTCGGCTATTGAACGACCAACAAGAAAAATATAAGAGGAAGCTTGAGGGTCAGTTGGAGAACACATCAGAGTGATTAGTCATTCGATTTTCTAGAGCGGGGTTTGCTAAGAAAAGTCGAATCAATGATTAGTTTGCAGCGAGGGGCAGTGAGTACTAGACAGAGAGGCAAAGATAGTGCTGAGAGACCAACGCAAAGGCAGAGAGGCAGACACAAAAGCCAGAGCAGGCCACGCAGAGCCCAACAGAGACAATGCAGAGCCAGAAGGGCATGCGTTATCCATGTAGAGGGTAGCAGAGGTGACGTAGAAGGTTGTAGAGGTTGCGCACTACCTCAAAGGGCTGACGTAGGGGGTTTGAGGCTGACGCAGAGGCCAAGAGGGTTGACGTAGGGGGTTTGAGGCTGACACAAAGGCCAAGAGGGCTGACGTAGTGCTTCAGTTGTGTTGGAGAGGGTTTTGTGGGGCAGATTTTCTGAATATTTGCCTTCGAATAGAGAGGTATTATTGCCGGTTATTTTTCTCTGTCAAGTGAGCCAGTTTGGCACACAGTTGTACTCGAGGATATATTGCATAATAAATAACCCTGAGAATTGCTGCACCGGTTTTCCCAAGTTGGGTTTTTCCGGGGACGAGTTGTCCAAAAATAACGATGTCACTTGTGTGTTTGCTATTCTTTCAGCTGTTGATCTGTAGATGGTTGAGACTGTATCGTGTTTATTTTGATGTTTATATGTTTAAATAACTTGTTTGTAATTAACAAGTAGGAGAAATAAACCAGAAGAATACAGATAAAATTTCTAACGGATAGACTTAGAAATTTCAACATGGTATCAGAGCGTTGCAGATCACAGGAGAGCTTAAGGCACCAGCGAAGCAGAGCATTTGCCGTAGAAACAACTGTCCCGAGTGACAAAAGTTGTTCCTTGTAGAAAGCGACAGAAGGAGGGTTAACACAGAGGGACTGCGTCATCAATCTGGGCCAGAGAGAGGTCAGTGCAGAGGATGAGGAGGGCAGAAAAAGGCTCATGCAGAAACCAGGAGGGTTGACGCAGTTGGCTGAGGGAGCATTTTTTCCAGTGTCGAGATTGCGCAGAGCCTAGAGGCTCAGTACTTCAGTTGTTGGGGCATAGGAAGCTATGGGCAGTTTGCGGGGAGTGAAGCTGGTGGGGTGCGGTGGGCAGAACAGTACCTAACGAGGCAAAACCAAGGTAGAGGGAGTTTCTACCGAGGCGGATTTCTAGCCAAGGAATTTGGATCAGTGTTGTAGGTGCATATGAGATCGGAGAGGTGCGACTCGACGGTTGGCAGGCGGATTTCCAGGAGGGAAATGGAGATTTAGAGGGAGTCTAGCGGAGAACTTCTAGACGAGAAGTAGCGACTCAAAGGGAGTTGAAGAGAGAATTTCAGAGGGAAGTAGAGACTTGGAGGAGTCGAAAGGAAGAGCAGAGAGATGGCCATGAATGGACCGAGGGATTAGGACAGGCTGGACAGGGCGTCCAACTTTGTGGTCTGGAAGGCCAAGATCCTTTCCATTCTAGATAGACATTGCATCAAGGTCTTCGCCTTGAGAACAATGGCTATCTCAGTTAACCCCACTGATAATGAGAAGTACAAGGAGGCAATGGCCAAGGCGAATTGCATCATCCTTGATGGGGTCAAGGATTATGTGGTCCAACATATTGTCGAGAAGGAGACGAGAAAGGAAATGTGGGACACCTTGAAGACGTTGTACTGACATACTTCTGTGCAAAGGAAGATGTTACTTGAGAATCAACTGTGGTCATACCACATGCAGAAAGGTGAGTAGAGAGATCACTTCCTTGATCGGTTGAAGGAGATCAGGGACCAGCTGACTTCCATAGGGGCCACGCCAGATCGGGAGTTGATGGTGAGGACTACACTAAACGCAGTCTCCAAGGAGTGGGAGACATTTGTCCAGAGCATATTGGGCAAGGCGAATCTTCCAGATTGGGAAGAATTGTGGGTGGCTCTTTGCCAAGAAGAGATCAAAATGTAACTTTACCACTTATAAAGTCACTTGTAAATTAAATTGACTTTACCACTTATAAAGTCACTTTAGGAGAAAAGTACAAATAAATTTGGACACTTTTCCCTAGGCCAAAGATCAAAGCCTTAGGGAACCACTTGTCCTTTGGTACCCAATTTTTAACACTCCCTCTTACCGAGGAAAGTGTTTCTCACCACTCCCATCTTGTCTCTGAAGTAGACATGCTTGCCTCGTGGTAAGGCTTTGGTGAAAATGTCCGCTACCTGCTCATTTGTGGAAATGTACTCAAGCTTGATAGTTCCCTTTTGGACATAGTCTCTAATGAAGTGATACTTGACCTCAATATGCTTTGACCTGTCATGAAAAACTGGATTCTCCGTGAGTTTTATGCAACCCTGATTATCACAGTAAATAATTGAAGTTCTCAATGCCTGACCAAATAGGCCAAACAACATCTTGCGAAGCCATATGGCCTCAACTAGCCAAGCGAGCAGCCATATACTCTGCCTCAGCTGAGCTCCATGCAACTGACTATTGTTTTCGGCTGATCCACGACACAACTGCTGAACCCAACCCAAAAGAACACCCGTAAGTACTCTTCCTATCTGAAGCACAACTTGCCCAATCTGAAACCGTGTACCCTGTCAGTCTCACTCCATCACCCTGTCTATAATCCAGACCAAAATCCACAGTCCGCTGCAAGTAATGAAGAATGTGTTTTACAACCACCTAGTGCACTCTCCTGGGCTCACACATGAATTGACTCATAGTGTTAATTGCAAAACATATATCTGGTCGAGTGTTGACCAAATACATCAAACAACCAATCAGCTATCAATATAGAGTAGGATCCACCAACTCGGAATCAGAAGCGTGAAGCTTCTTCCAGTTATATCATAGGTGTAGACATGGGTTTACAGTCATCCATGTGAAATCTGCTAAGAATATCCTCAATGTACTTCCCTTGACCCATGAAGAAATGCCCCTCCTCGTGCCACACCTTAAATCCCAGAAAATAATGCATCTAGCCGATATCCTTCATCTCAAACTCTGAAGCAAGATCTTTCTTGCAACCCTCAATGAGTCTCTCTGCACCAGTGATGATCAAATCATCAACATACAACACTAGAATGAGAGGCTCCTCACCCACCACAATCAAGTATAGGTTCGGATCAGCCTCACTCTTTGTGAAACCCAACTACTGCAAGTATGTACCAATCCTCGTGCAAGGTATCTTGAAGCCACTTGGGCTTCCTCTTCCCTGAGCATACTTCTCCCACCGGATTGAAAGAATCTCATCATCATTAGAAGCCTGAACTCCTGAAGGCCTGCCAACTGACCTCATGCCTAAATCTGTGACTGTAGATGTTGAAGTACCTTGCGAACTATCCATTAGTGGACTACCCTATGAACTGCTTTGTGGATTGCCTTGCATGCTGCCCGAAGAACCACCCACTTGACTCTGAGAGCCACTGCTCATTGATGGACTTGACACCGTAGTTGATGTACCTCCTGACCTTGACCACTGGATCCCTGTGACTGACTCAGCTGCTCCTGATGTTCTGGTGACTTTGGATACTCTAACTCCCATGACCTCTTGAAAGCTCTCTCCTCCTCGAACTTCACATCTCGCCTGTCAACCACTTTCCTCTCTGCAGGAATATAAATCCGATAAGCTTTCGAGGTCTCACTATAACCCACAAAGATGCCCTTGTCTGCAGTGGGCTCTAGCTTGGTCCTGTTCTCCTTGGGGACATAGGAATATGTAAGGCACCCAAAGATACGAAAGTGCCCAACATCGGGTTCTTCCTAGAAAAAGCCTCCTTCAGAGTCACATTCCCCAAGGCACGATGTGGACTCCCGTTCTGCAAGTACACAACAGTGTTGCAGGCCTCTGCCAACAAAAATAAAGGTAACCCTTGATCATGAAGCATGGCTTTGGCAGCCACTGCAATGGATCTGTTCTTCTTCTCTGTAACCCCATTCTGCTGGGGGTTGTAAGGAACTGTGAACTCCCTTCTAATGCCTGCCTCAGCACAAAAATCAACAAAGGGTATACTCCCCTCCATTGTCCGACCTGAGGACCTTGATCTTCCTACTTGTTTGGGTCTCCACAAGAGCTTTGAACTCTTGAAACCGCTTGAAGACTTCACTCTTGGTGTTGAAGAAATAAATCCAGGTCTTCCTGGAGTGGTCATCAATGAATAAAACGTAGTACTCATAGCCACTCAAGGATACACGAGACATTCGACCACTCACATCGGTATGAATCAAGTCAAGGATCTCGGTCGCTTTGCTGTCACTGCTGGGAAAAGGGGATCTGGAAAACTTCCCCACATCCTTTGCATACATCAAGGTGATCAGAACTGAAGTCTGGCAGACCAGTGGTGATCTCCTACATTGTACTCAAGGCCCCATGATACATGTGCCCCATCCTGCGGTGCCAAAACTCACACAACTCTGAACTGCTAGATCTGCTGTCGGTCCTGTTTCGGGTGTTGCTACTCAATGCCATCAGGGGCTAGAATTGTACACCTTGGCATGGCGCACACCAATCTCTCTAGCTGAAGAAACTAGAGTTTCCCTAGGATATATAAGCACCTGCCCTCTCCTGAACAACACATCATACCCTCTGTCCTCAAGTGTTGAGACAGATATTAGGTTCTTATTCATTCCAAGCACATATAGAACATCTGAAACTTTCAAGGGAGGTTTGGGTTCCTTATCAAATGTCAATGTCCCCACACCAACTGCTCTAACAATGCTGTCATAACCAAGTACTACCTCCATGTCAATATCACCCTCTGAAAGCTTTGAGAAGTACTCTCTGACTCCTGTCATGTGGCAGGAAGCGCCACTGTCAACATACCAAATGCTAGAAGATGCTCTGCTAGTAGCAGGGAATGCACACTCCCTCTGAACTTGTATGGCAGGTGATCCTGCACTAGTGGACTCACAAGCTATGAACCCAAACTCCCGATCAAAGCTCTCTGAGAAGCTCTCTATCTCTGCAGAATCTGCCATGGGTTAGTCTTTCCCTTTCTTGCTCTTCTTCTCCAGACACACAACAGCATAGTGTCCCAACTTTTGACAATTCCAACATTTGAATTTGGAAGTCCTTCTCCTTGTTTTGTTGCTTGCCTTTACCTTTGCCTTTGCCTCCATTGTTGGAAGCTTGCTTCTTTGCTCTGCCCTTCTTGCCTCTTGCTAACAATGCCACATTGTCATTCTCCTCCACCTGTTTGGCTGCCCCAAGATCGTTCTTTTTGATCTCATTCTAAATGCAATCATCCCACAACCTCTCTCAATCGGGAAGGTGTTCCGTGCAACAATGCCATCCACAAAATTCTCCGAAGTCTTGGGAAGACCATTCAAAGCAATCCTCACCAACTCAGTGGGTGCAATGATTTCACCTACGGCTGCCAACTCATCTCTCATTGAATTTGTGAGGTATGCTGTAGCACTGTTAGTCTTAGCCATTTTAATGCCCTTCAGTTTCTCCTTTAGGACCATTTTTCTGTTTTCATTTGAGCTCTGGTAAAGACTGCTCAAGGCTGCCCATATTTCATTTGCATAAGTCTTTCCTCTCACATGAGGAATGACATGGTCTTTGATTCCTTCCAGAATCAATCTTTTTGCCTTAACATTTTTTGTTAAACTCTGCCAACTGTATAAGGTCAACAAGTACTACTACTGGATTCTGTGTGGTATTTACCATAATGCCCCAAACTTTTGCTTCCTCAAAGATGCTCTGGATTCTCTCCTTCCATGCACTGTAGTTGTTCTGCCCATCCAACCTGTCTTCAACTCTCAAACCCAAAGACATGTTTCACTGTCCTACCAAACTGAAATTTTCAAATATGTGGTAAAGGTTTCTGTTTTCTGTGTAAAAATTAGCTTGCTGTAATTTTCACTTTGCTATCCCAAACTGCACTTTTCAGCCAACCAAACTCTGATACCATGAAGAAATTTCAACCCCCGCTTCGGTTATAAGTTTTCCTTATCACTTCAGGCATTTAGTTTTAGATCCAAGCATGATAAAATTCTAAAATCTGGAAATGACTATTTTTCTGAAAACACAAATTTAGAGATTTCACAACCGTTGAAATTGTAGAAATAAAACACAACAAAATTATGATAGCTACACACAGAAAATAACACAGTGATTTTTGGTTAATGTGACCTTGGAAAACCCCCTACAACTCTTGGGGAAAACTAGTTTGAGAGCTCTTCATTATTTCTAAAAATGCTTTTACAGAGAAACTGAAATACACAGTAAAAATTCCAACAACCACAAATTACAACTTATCTCGATTTCCATGCTTGCATTCTGCCTCAAAAAACATGCCAATCAGCAAACAGGCTAACAGCCAAAACATAATTTTTCCAGCAAAAAAATAGCATTAAATGTTGCACGGCTTGCCTCGAAAAATGTGTCCAAAACTTATTGTATGGATTGTACGGGTTTCAGTAGTGCGAATGCCTTAAACTTTGTGCCCAAATATGTCTCAAAATTCATGCCCTTGTTATTGTCCCTCTTCCTCGATTTCTGTGCAGTCCCTCTTCGATCACTCAATTACATGGAAAAATCTATACACAAATCTCTTGTATCTGAACTCAACAAACTCAATCCGTTTTGATGAATTATCTAACAAATTCCTAATTAGGCTGAATCTCCTGCTGTACGGTTTTGCCTTGGGATGCATGCCAATAAATGTTGTTGCTCAGATTTGCTGAAATGTCTTCTTGCTGCTCTCTTTCACTTCCTCACTGCTTAGAAATTTTATCTTTGCTCTCTCTTCTCTTTCTCTCAAATGCTCATGAAAGAATGAATGATCTTTTCCTCCTCTTCTCTTTTTACTTTCTAAATGACCTCTTGGGTTACCCTATGATCTAATGGCTGAGATTCATTTAGATCTAGGGATGAGAATAAATGTGCATTTAATTTTCACTTTCTATTTTTTAACTCATCCACTTAAATAAAGACCCACTTAGCCTTTTATTTCCATAGTCACTTTTTCACTTTCTAATTTTTCATTGACTTTAATAAAGTCACCTTTAAATTAGAATGCAACTTTACCACTTATAAAGTCACTTTTAAATTAGAATGTAACTTTACCATTTATAAAGTCACTTTTAAATTAAATGGACTTTACGACTTATAAAGGCACTTTAGGAGAAAAATACAAATAAATTTGGACACTTTTCCCTGGGCCAAAGATCAAAGCCTTAGGGAACCACTTGTCCTCTGGGTACCCAAATTTTAACATCCTCAAAGTGCCTCTCTATCATGTGCCGATCTGCATACAATTTTTGCTGATTTTGAGCTGTCACTAGATTATCCTTGAGAGCTTTGAGGATATCTTGGCTCTCTTGGACACAGTCTTTGGCCTTTGGGGCCCGGTTGTCTCCGAAAATAATATTAGCAAAAGTTAGAGCATCATAACCATAAAGGGCACGAAAATGATTCATACCAATAAACATGTGGTGCGTGGTGTTGTAGCAGAACTCGCCCAAGTGCAACCATCGAATCCACGTCCTCTGCTGACCCGTCGCATAGTTCGTCAGGTACTGCTCCAACCACTGGTTGACCCTCTTTGTTTGGCCCTCTGTTTGGGGTGGTAACTGGTGCTAGGAGTAAGCTTTGCCCTAACCAACCTGAAGAGCTCCTACCAGAAACCACCCGTAAATCTGCTGTCTCTGTCGCTAACAATGTTCTTGGGGAGTCCATGCAGTAAGAAAACCTCCTGGAAGAACAACTTGGCAACCTGGGTAGTCGTGAACCTAGTGGGGATGGCAAATAAATGGGAAAATTTGGTTAGCCTATTGACTACCACATATATGCAATCTTTCCCCTATACTGTGGGGAGCCCAGTGATGAAATCCATCGAGATACTTTCCGATTTCCCCTTTGGAATGGGAAGTGGCTGTAATAGCCCTATAGGGTGAGTTAGCTCCCCCTTGTTTCGTTGGCAGGCCTCACACTCCCTTATGTGCTGCATCACGTCCTCCTTGAGGCCTTTTCATGTGAATCTCTCCCGAACAACCATGTAAGTCTTTCAGAACCCCTGGTGTCCAGACAGTGGTGAATCGTGAGCTGCTTAGAGTACCCTCTCCCTCAACTGCGAGCTGGGTACTAAGTAAATGTGCCCCTTGTAATAGATGACCTCATCCATCACACGGTAACACTCATCTGCATGTGTCCCCTTTAGCACCTCGCAGGCCTTCCTGTCCTTGGAGTACTCAACCAAGAGCCGAGCCTTCCAATCCTGGCAGATGCTCATAAGAGATAACCCAACTGGTCTCTTGGATAGAGCATTGGCCACCACGTTGTGCTTGCCCCGCACATACTCAATATCAAAGTCGTAGGCCTGTACCTTGTTGACCCATCTCTGCTGCCTGTCATTGAGGCTCTGCTGCCCCATGAAATGTTGAAGACTGTTGTGATCAGTCTTCACTCGGAATTGATTGCCCACCAAGTATTGGCGGAACTTGGCCAATGCATGCATGATGGCCAACATCTCCTTGTCATATATAGAATATGACAGCTCGTGTGGTAGGACCTTTCGATCTCGAAAGCTATGGGGTGCCCCTCCTATGACAAAATGGCTCTAACTCCCACCCCGGATGCATCACACTCCACCGTAAATGGCTGGGAAAAATCTGGGATTGCTAAGACAGGCCAACTACTCATCACCTCCTTGAGGCAATCGAAAGCGGCATGTGCTCCCTCAGTCCATGCGAAGGCCCCTTTCTTGGTCAAGTCGGTCAAGGGTGCTGCCAACTGCGAGAAACCTTTGACAAACTTCCCGTAGTAAGTGCAAATGCCCAAGAAGCCTCTTAGCGTAGTCACATCTCAGGGTACTGGCCAATCTCGGATGGCCCTGATCTTCTCCTCATGAAACTTCACCTTGTCTGCTCCAAAGATATGCCTGAGATAAAGCAACTCTGTCAAACCAAACTTGCATTTGGAGAGCTTGGCATAGAACTGCTGCTCCTCTAGAATCCGCAGTACCTCCTCCAAGTGTTGGAGGTGCTCCTCCCATGTCCGGTTGTAGATCAGAATGTTGTCAAAGAACACTAGCACGAACCTCCTTAGCTGCCCCCGAAAGATGTGGTTCGTGCAAGACTGAAATGTGGTGGGAGCGTTGGTAAGCCCAAACGGCATGAATACAAATTCAAAGTGCCCATATTGGCACTGGAATGCTGTCCTTGGGATGTCCTGATCCGAAACTCTGATCTGGTGGTACCCCAAACGCAGATCGATCTTAGAGAAGTACTTGGCTCCTCTAAGCTCATCCATCAGCTCATCAATGTGGGGAATGGGATACCGGTTCTTGAGGGTCTTCCTGTTAAGGGCTTTGTAGTCTATGCACATCCGGAGGGTCCCATCCTTCTTCTTCACTAGCACTGCGGAAGAAGCAAAAGGACTGGAACTAGACCTGGTGTGACCCAAAGCAAGCAACTGCTGAATAGATTTCTCGATCTCGTCCTTATAGGCTTTGGGTTGTCTGTAAGGAGTAGTGATGACTGCCTGTATGCCCGACTCTAGCTCAATGGTGTGCTCAACCCTCTATTTGGTGGCTGCCTTGGTGGAATATCCTCGAACACTGCTGCGTACCTGTTCAGAAGAGCTTGTATGTCTGTCGGTGCTGACTGTGCCTGTCCCCTAGCCTCTGAGATCCTCAACTCGATTGCCCATGCAATGCCCCCATGTCGAAGATCTGCCTCCATCCTGTGGACCGAAACTGTCTGAGGCGGATAAGACTGCATGTTCTCAAAATTACCAGTTTGCTGTCTGGCCCCATGAACTCCATCTCAGGGTTCCTCCAATCAGTCATAACTCTCCCAAGGGAATACAACCACTGGACACCCATCACCACATTGGTGTCTTGCACATCGACCACAAAGAAGTGGTCCGTCATCGAGTAGTTTACCATATCTACTGTCAAGGAGGGCACGTATCGGGTACTCTGGATGGTATGGTCATCTGGCACTAGGATGAAGAATCCTTCACTCTCTGCCGTGGTGAGGCCCCTCCTCTGGACCAACTGTGCATCTATGAAATTGTGGGTAGCTCACTGTCCACTAGTATCGACACGCTCTGTCCCTGTACTGTACCTTTGATCCAGAGTGTCAAAAACTTAGGAATCCCGCATAGAGAAGCAAGGACTCCCCTTGATGACGCAAGAGATGCCCCTCCCTATGGAGGTGTTGGTGGTTGTGGCCCTTTGTCCCCCGAACTCTTTCCATCTATCCCACCACAATCCTGCTCCACCTTGTCCTCCTTGTCACTGTCAGAAAAGACCTCAATGTAGTGTTCTCTACCCGTTGTGCACCTATGGCCTAGTGCCCAGGGCTCCTTGCACGTGAAGCATAGCTTCCTCCTCCTGAGGTCCTTCTGTGTCTCCTCATCTAGATGCCCCCTCCCTTGTGTGGTCCTTGGTGTCAGGGGACTTGTCTCAAGCCCATTCTATGGGAAAGGGGTCCGTGCAGGAAATGGCGCTCTAGTCTTGGGGATGGCTCCCTGCAAATCTTTGGTGCACACCACTGCCTCCTGCAGCGTAGAGGGTCTGCGTGACTTCACCAGTCCACGCAGAGGCTCAACCAAACCCTCAATGAAGATGTATACCCTCCTGGCCTCAGACAGATCTGGGACCATCACTGACACACACAGAAAATCAGAAAAATATTGCTTTGGGTTGCTTGTCTGGCGCAATTGTGTCAGCTCCTTGAAGGATGCCTCCAGATCCTGCTAATCAAACCGCTCCACCACCCTCGTGGTGAAGTCCTCATATGAAACTACCTCCAGATCCTGCTAATCAAACCGCTCCACCACCCTCATGGTGAAGTCCTCATATGAAACTATCTGGCATGCCCCAAAGTGGTTAGGCTGTGAAACCACCAGTCATGTGCTTCCCCCTCCAAGTGCAGCACTGCCATCTTAATGGCCTCCTGTTCTGTCTTCCGGTTGAGCTGAAAGTATGTGTCTGTGTGTTCAACCCAAGCCCTGGTTGTGCACTTGGCAGTGCCATCAAATATAGGGAAGTACATCCTCCCTATGGTTATCTGCAGCTCATAGTTTTGGGTCCCCTATCCACCGTACCCCTTGTTCCTCTCACTCTGCTTGAGCTTGCAGTAAACTCTGAAGGAGAGGGCTTCTTTGAAATCTTTGTCCATCGCCTGCCACTCTCTGAAGTAATCCCCCATCTCGGGAGTTTCTTCCTCCTGTGTTGGTTTGATCTGTGCCATTGGCACGAAGGAGGGTAGTGTGGCCCTAGTGGGCACATTCACTGAAGGGCGCTGTGCTGCTGGTGAGGGATGATCGAAGGGCTAAGAAGCCCTGAAGGTCTCTCCACACAGAAATCCTCTAGGTGTGGCTTTGTCTCGACTCTGTGATTTGATCTCCTCCAGCATGTCTTTTTGCCCTTTGGCCAAGTCACTAAGAGCCCTCAACAAGCTATCGAAAGCCATCTCCTCCCTGCTCTTGGGCTCTGTCATTTCTTCCTCTTCGGCCACTGTTTTCCCTCTTTCCTCCATGTTTGGTGTAATTTCTAGCTCCCTTTCTTTGTTCTTGTACCTCTGCCTCCGGTAAGTGATGTTCTTGCGGTCTTCTCCTCTCATAGGAAACCAACCCCACAGCTGAGCCAAGAATTAGGCTAGGATACCACTGTAATGTTCCCAAGTAGGGATTTAAGTGATATTCTAAAACAAATAAACAGTGCAACAACATAAAATTGAAACATGCATTGAACACCCACAAAACACTGAAAATTTGGAATTGCTGAGCCATGTATTATAAAATATGAGAGCAATGGGTACAATATAAATGTAGTGGTGCACTTGGGGTTGTCTCAACGATGAGCTGGACTAAACCTAGGTGATGGAATAGTTGAGATGATGGCTGTTCAGCTGCTGGACCACTTGCACTGCGCTGTCCCAACAAAAATGCTGATATGCTAAATTTGACCTGTTGGAAGGTGCCCAAAAACCGCCTAGAAAATTCTATCCTTTTAAACCTGGACTCCTTGGCCAAAACCCAGAAAAACCCAGAAAGGAATTTCTTTGGTTTTGACTTTTGATTTTTCGGCCTTCGCGGAGCCTCTCCCCAGCTGCTACAACCAAATTCGACTTGTAGGAAACAACTTGCAAGCCCTTTGAAAATGCCCCAAGTATGCTGGGTTCACCTGTACTGACTAAATCCTTGCTCCTCGGATGACCCTTGCTCCAGATGACTGCTCTCCCAGCACCACGAGTTCGCTGCCACAGTGGCCTTTGCGCAACACTTCCATCCAGAATCTCGACTCATTGCTGCGTGGGTTTAGCTGGCCGTTACTCCAAAGTTGCCTTTTTATGCTGCCTCCTCAACTCCCGACTCTCCCAGCAAGTTGTGAATCCCCTTAGCTGGTCTATTCCCCACTCTCCCAACACGCTGTGAATCCCCCCCTTGCTGATTTCTAGCCCTTTCTGCGTGCTCTCTGGCTGCCTAGGAATATGTAGTTCCTCCCTACGCTGATGACTGAAGTGTGTAACTATACGAAACTCCCTGGAAACCCCTGTGTAATAGCCTCCCTAGGGCAGGCACAGATGGTCCCCCGAAGAAGAGGTTGAATCTTCCCTACAGAAGACTCGTGGCTAAAAATCCGGTAGACTCGCT
Source organism: Pinus taeda (assembly GCA_000404065.3). Lineage (NCBI taxonomy): Eukaryota > Viridiplantae > Streptophyta > Pinopsida > Pinales > Pinaceae > Pinus > Pinus taeda. The sequence goes on along the minus strand of APFE030300888.1, from coordinate 30,535 downwards.
GAACAACAAAGCGTACAAAGTGAGTTTGTTTGTCAAATAATCAGAATGCCCCAAAATGAGAGCTCCATCCATTTTTATCACCTTGGGCTCCCTTAGCCTCTTGTGGGCCCCTCCTTCCACTAACTTGAATTCCCTCCAACGTCCTTCTTGGCCAATATTCGAATTATGCATGGTTGCCCCCACATTCCACTAGCTGCCAAAAATAATTCGAACTGCTTGTAGTTCCTAGTTTCTGCGTGTGGAGTCCTCCTCTTAAACCAAAATTGTTGCCAAAATTGTGTTGCTGCATCCTGTGACTAATTCATTTGAGAAGGGACATGACAACTAGAGAGGCAGGAAAGAGGGATGCCGAATTATTTTGCAGAAAATCCATCCAGGTAGTGCGAGTGAGCCAGAAACCTAGTGCAAGTGCCAAGAAGAGATCGATTCAGTTGTTGAAGGCGAGGAAACCACCTGGAAGGTAAAGTGTGTCAATTCTAGAAGCAGAGGGAGGCTAGACAACGCAGTTGGAGGCAGTTTCAGGGGTCGTCCAGACTTGCGCAGGCTAGTAGTGCGAGTAGCCAGCACGCAGTGCCAGCAAGCTACAAGGAGGCCAGTTGATTTGCAGAGGGATAAAATTCTCTCTCAGAGATTTTGTCAGATTATTTGCCAGAGGATTGCTAGTGAGGCATCCAAATTATTATACTTAGAATTTTTACTATTGCATAGTAATAATATAAACCCTCATTTGTTGAACCAGTTTTCCCTTCGGTGGTTTTCCGGGGTCATTAGTCCAAAATAACTGTGTTAAATGTGTGCATGAATTTCTCAGTTCCAGTTTAATTTTTCTGCAGTGTATTTATTTTGTTGTGAAGAATTGCAATAAGATTTATTCGATATTAATTTGAAAAATTAATAAATTGATAATCAATTAGGGAATAATTTCCAGTAGCGGCAGTTCAAGGAATTTTCACATAGGCAAGGCATCATAGTTTAGATGAGAAAACCTTCGGTGTCATAGCTCACTTTGATGATTGCTATCATGTACCATTGCTCGCAACGGTCTTCCTTTGACTCTATAGAGTCCTTCAATTCTAGATCCCAATGTGAATGCATCCCTCATGCGGGATTCCATAAGCTAAGTGAGGACCTTTTCTCTTATGAAGGCAACTCTCATTCCTTTGTCTTCGAAGGCAAACATAGATACAAGGTTCTTCAATCCCGAAACATACATAACATCTTGAAGAAGTACAACTTCCCCATAATCCAATTGAAATGCGATAGAACCAAAACCCTTCACAGGATAAGTAGAGTTATCCCAAGAATGATCTTTAGATTAGTCCTCCTCTCAACCAGATTTGAGAGGACTAAAGGCCCCACTATCTACCAACCAACTATCAAACGAATCTGGAGGAGAGGAACTAGAAAGAGCAAAAATAAGGATATATTCATATTGAGTAACAATTGCATTATTTCCATACCTTGAGTTCCTTGATCTCTTTTGAAGACAATGGCCGTCATCAAGATCATTAGGGGCATCTCTTCTTCTTCTATCATTAAACTTGTTGTTGAAGCCAGGATTGTTGTTGTTGGACCTTGGAGCATCTCTCTTTTTCCGGATAGTCTCGGGCATCATGACCATGCGTGTGACAATTGAAGCATTCAATTCGCCTTCCTCTTCTATTGGAGACCGTTGACTCAAGGGTAAACTTTCTTGAACTAGATGGTCTTCCTCTTCGTTTCCTCTTCTTGTCCTGTGCAACAAATGTAGAGGGCTCTCCTTCATGCTTTTGAATCCTTCCTCTAGATATCATCCTAGTTTCTTCTTGAGTACACTTGCCAACGAGCTCATCAAATGAAAAGAACTTGTCATTGTTGCTTATACTAGTAATGAAAGTCTCCCAAAGTGGAGGAAGACCTTGAAGTGCAACGAGTACCGACTCTCTAGCAGACATATTCTTGAACGGTCAACAATTGATCCTTGAGTTGTGATAATCTCATGAAGTATGATTGTACGACCTCTCCTTTGTTCATCTTGATGTCCTTGATTTGATTTTTCAAACAGAGAATGTGATCCAAATTTTTGACCTCATACATCCCAGCTAGCTTGTTATAGATATCCTTGGACTTCTTCAACTTTCCAATGTAAGTAAGCAAATGATCTTTCAAAGAATCAATAATTATTTTCTTGGATTTGATCTCACCTTTTTTATACTTGGCCTTGGCAGCAGCAGAAGCATTTTCCGGAGGCTCTTGTACTTTTCCTTCCACATATTCCAAAACATCATTTTCATCCAATGTCAGTTCCAACCTGATTTTCCAAGTATCAAAATTAGATGAGTCACCCAACTTCTCTGCATCCTTGAAGTATGAGTTAGACATCTTGACCAAGTAGCTTCTCTTGTCTCCTTGGGCTTGTCTTCACCTAAACTCTGATACCATGTTAATTTTCCAGTGTTTTATACTTAGCACAATCACTTATTCCAATTCTTTTTCAATCAGCAATATTTTATCCAAAAAGTTCAATCTTCCAGTGACAATATGTAATTGTAGATAGAACAGTAAATCCAATGCACAATAGAAGACGGCCAAGAACAATAACAAGGGACACAAATTTGGTCAAAGACCAATGGGGAAAATCTTTTCAAAATTCTTCTTTTAATAGATTTTCATAACCCCACAAGAGGGAAAAACCTTTCAAAATTGTTCTTTTATTAGATTGTCATCAAATGTTCGGCAAAGAGATACAATGTTCCAATTCATCAACAAAGAGTCAACGTCAAATCTTTGGCTTATCCAATAATCAACTAACCAATATCCAAGAGATGAGCCCAAAAGACAAATCTGCAATCTTTGTCAAAGTCAACAGCAGGAGCAGCAGCCCTGATTAAACAATGGTCATGGTCAAAGTGCCTCCAAAATATTTGGTCAAAGCAGCATCAAATTCAGCCTTCAAAAACTGGTCAACCCAAGTCAAAACAGTCAAAATTCTTCCCTTACAAATTTGGTCAAGGTCAACCTTTGACCTGTGGAAACCCTAGCTGCACGTCTGCAGTCAAGAACTGAGTCTTTGACCTCGGCCTTCCAAAACAGATCCAAATTCAGTCAAACCAAGTCAAAATGAGCCAAGTCAATGCTTGTCAAAGTCCCAAAACAGAAGATGAATTTGGCCTATCAGAAGAGACTCTCTCTTTCCTTCGCACGTGTGAAAAGAACCTGCAATTTCCGAGCTGTACAAACCATAAAAAAATGAAATGAATGTGATGATGATGCTCCAAAGTGATGTGACATGTGCTTTGTTTATATGTGTCTCAGGGGGTGGGGAGGGGCGTGAATTAGCTTGCCCAGGCCAACTTGTGCTTTTGTGCACATGTGGGTTTCACCTTGAAAATTATATTTTTCCTTGACCAAATTAAATTCTTCCAAGTGCTAGGAGGGGTCTTTTTTGATGAGGAAGGCTGTCCAATGGAGGGATTTGTCCCTGAGCTGTCAAATTAACAAAGCTTACCTGTGTCTGAAACATCTTTGACATTTAGTTTTCTCAGTATATGTGTCACATAAGACTGAATTTCTGTGTGGCTATGTGAATTTTCTAAATATTTGCTCTAGTCAAATTGTACAGGAAACACAACCTGAGCAGTACCATTTACAACCGTGTGTATTCAATCTCATTTATTCATGTACTTTGAATCTCATGTAATGATCGATCTAAGAGACAATAATTCTGTGGATTGGGAATGGAATTGTACTCATTTAAATTACAGCTATTTCTATTGATTCAAAGGTATTTTTCATCTTAGTCTGAGAGTTGTATCCTATATTATTCTGGAAAGCACAAATTTATATGGTATTCTAATATGTTTTAAGCAGCAGAGCTTGCCGGATGTTTTGTATTCTTGAGGTCACTAAGCTATTGTTGATTTAACCTGAATTTCTTTTTCATGTATTCTGATTGATTTTTGTATTACAAATTTGTAGAGGGAGGAGGAGTATCTGTCTGCCTGGTGGAAAGAATATGCAGAATGCAGTGTTGGTCCAAGTGGAAGTGGAAAAAGATCAGCTACCACACATGGCATTGAACCAGAATCAACTGATGAATCCATGCAGAAGTTATTAGAGTCTGGCTCAGGCTCAACACCTAGTTCAGGCGAGATTTATGTTGATGCTGAAGAAACAGTTGGAGTACCTGTCAAGGGAGGGCTTTATGAGGTTTGTCGGTTGACTTATGTTTGCGAGGACTCTTGAAATTTTATGCATAATCTAGTTTCTCTGAGAACAACAAATCTTTGAGGTTGGCACTGACATGTGGAACTAATTTCTAGCATTGCAAATTTTGTGGGTGAATAGGAGGCTGTGTGTTTTCTATTAGCTTTAACAGGTATATGTAGTATACCATTTTGCTTTCATGCTTCAATTGTTTGACGTATACACCAAGATTTATTTTAATGCATTATGGATACTTTCAAAAATTTCAAGCAAAAGATGATCACGTTTAACATGGTTTTTGAATTAAAGCTTCCTTAGCTAATAGTAACAATCTGTACAAGGCTTTAATACAAAATTGTGGGTCACACATGCAGCATCCACAAGCAAAGCTTGAAAAGCACAAAACTGTGTTGGGTAGCTTACATGAAAAGCCATAAACGAGATGCCAATAATAAAAGGAACAGGTTGGCTTAAGTCAATGCACACAGAGTTACAATGTTGTAAATTGTCTAGAAATTAGAGACTACAAACAATTGAAGGCAAAGGAAAAAGCTCAAATCAGAGTGCACCAAGAAGTGGCCATACCAGCTTCTCAAGGAGGCTGGTCATGTTCATTTGGGGAGGCTCCCATCCAATAACTAGGGGATTAGCATTGACAGGTTGCATAAGCTCTTGTCCATCGGTAGGACGCTCTAGGTCTTGGACTTCTCAGAGATGGCTAGGACTAGAGTAGGAAAGTGTTTGGCATTATGCAGTGGTGTTTGGGGCTAACTTTTCATGATGTTCTCAAATCTGTTTGATAACCCATTGGAAAGGCCTACTATCTCCTCCGTGTGAGTCAATAGAGGTAGGCCTAGAAGGGAAAGGTGGCTTTCTACTCATAATATCGGTTGTCCCACCCCAATACTCTAGAAGTTGCTGGATGCAAGGTTACTTGTGGGGAAAGGGTAGTGTAAAAGGGCAATAAATGCGCCTGGGGATAGGCAAACAAAGAGACTGACGTGACAATGACGACTATAGGTTGGTAGTATCAATGGAGTACAATGGCTGCTACAGTTTGGTGACAGTGGTCGAGTGCAGTGCCTGCTACAGGTCGGCGACAACGTTCGAGTACAATGGCTGCTACAGGTCGACGATGATAAATGTGGATGATGACAGGAGTTGCGGCAAGTAAAGGTTGGTGGTGGCGAATGCAGACAACAACGGGTACAACAACATGAAAATTACAACAACAGTGGTGGCGGAAACTTACGACAGGCAGAGAGAAAGGGTATGTACGACACTTGTATGGAATCCATGCAACAAACAAAATTGGTAACTGGTATAGACAACAGACAGGATTGGTGGCTCTAATGCCAATGTAAAAACAATCCTTGTTATATGTGTGAAGACAAGATTATTTTGTAATAAAAATAATATAGTGATTGATAGAGTGAATATGAATGGTAATAATGATGATACAACAACCTCCATGATGGTTTACTAATAGCATTGACTAGTCACTATGTGAAGAGGTTCGTTCCCCTTGACTATTTATTAGTTAATTAAATTATTATTATTTATGGTTATTATGTTTATAACAGTTCTTATGCTAACCCTTTTGACAAATTTAGTTCCCACATAATTGTCTTGAAAAGCTAGGAAACATAAACGAGGCTAGTTCTTGGTGTAGTATCTACAAGTGAAAATGGAGCAGGGTTCACTCAATTCTTGATCATTGATTAAATAGTAAAGTGCAATATAGGATACTTACTATAAGAAGCCTAAATTACAATTGATTCTTCAATTATACCATGTCGATCATACTTAGTAAGGTTGCTAAGGTCCTATGTAACAACCAAAAGTTGTATACACAACGGAAATATCTAAAATACTTTGTAGACAAAGACATCCATCGTAGGATAGTAATTGTAAATTGTATATTGTATAAAGAATTGATGTAGGATGATTACAAATGAGAATGAAGGTCCTGTATATATAGCCAGGTAAGTACCCTTTCACGAACAGGCATGTCTCTAAGACATGTCTTTTCATTATTAACTAACTAATCATTAGTTAATTTACTTATTATTTATTTTTATATTTATATTATTATGATTATTATTTATTATCTATTTTTACATAATTTATGTTCATAACATTGCCTTCCCTTTCAAAAAGATTTGTCCTCAAAGCTTGTTGATGAAAGGATTTGAACTCTTATTTGCTGCGAATGTCTTCTCTTCTCGGGACAAACATCTTTGTTGATACAAGTTGATATGATCCTTGGAGTGATATATAAAATTGTCGTACTAAGAACGGATCAAACCATCCTAGGACCTAGATTGATCTTCTGGGGAATCTTCTGATTTTTAGAAATGAGTGGTGAATAGTTATCATATGATTAGATTGAGCTCACTTTAGTATCAGTCGGAACATAATTTTTTTGTTTATGTTTCGAGTGATATAGATTTGTAGATTGATTAAGGTGTCTACTCTTGTGATTCGGATTTAGACAAGGAATTTTTCTTGTTTGAACTCACTTTAACGTTTTTATGGCAGTTCCCTGATTTCCTTCAGGCATTGATGTTATTGAATTGATTACTGAATCTTCATTTGGAGTGTCAGTGGTTTGAATGACAACCTCAGAGTACATCTTTACTTTAGTAGGATTTGGATTTGCCTGAACTATGAGGTTAGTGGGATCGACGTTGGTTTCTTCTTCTCCAACTTGGACTACAACATCTAGCATTTTGATGCTTCTTTTGCGACCATTTCTTCGAACCTATGTGTCAATGATTTCTTATCGTCTTTATGTTTTTTTTAATCTGTTTGAGCAGATTTTGGTTATGACTTTTGACATAAGAATTCCTCATTTTTTGAGTCAACTTTATTTTGGCCTTAAAATTTCTCGTCTTTTAAAGACTTGATCTGTTCTAATAATTCTTTGTTAAGGTCTTTTAAGCGTAATTTTTCCTCTTCTTTCTTTTATAGACTTCCGTTGAATTTTTTTATCAAAATTTTCTTTTTCTTGTTCTAACTTGTGCTTCTTAGTTTTACACTTTTTGACTTGTGCAAGAAGTTTCTCATTGTGGTTCCTTACATGCCAAATTTCTTCGTTGCATTTTGTTGATTTTGCATGAAACCAATCTGCGAGTTCTTTATATTTATTCTTTGAGGCTTCGCTCTTTTGTTGAAGTTTCGTGATCTCTTCCTTTAATAGTTTTATTTGCATTTGCTCATTGTCTTGATGTTCTTCTGTATTAAATAGTCTTCCACATCTTGGACACTTTAAATTGTGATTTTTTTAATATAATTATATATGTATGTCCAATTACATTTAGACAAGATGGACGTTTAGTTCAAAATAGTGATTCTTTTGTGGAACTCATTTTGACTTCTTTCTTTGCTTTGTCAAGATGAACTTAGGGTTTATGTAATCACTTTTTTTTAAAATAATATATATATATATATATATATATATATATATATATATATATATATTTTTGTGTTTTTTTGTTTTTTGAATGGAACCTTTGAAATTGAATTTGGGCTTTTTTTTTATAATTATACCCCTCTTTAACTTACAATGATTAAATAAGTTTTTAACTAGGATTTTTTATTTTTTATTATTATTTATTATTATTATTTTTTTCTATATTTATTTATTTACTTTTACTTTACTAAAAGTAATGTTTAAAAACACTTTTATAAAAAACCTTTCATCTTCTTTCTATAATATTATGTCTTTCTTTTTTCCCAATATTTAGTTGAGTTATTTCTTAATATAAAACCTTATTTTAAATAATTTTCATTACCTTTTTTCATTGGAAAAAATATCATCTGATTCCCACTATAGTTTTGCACCTTGCTTAACTTATAATAACAAATTTGATTAATCGTAAAACTTGATTGAACAGGTACGATTCTTGGATATGGTTGTTTGCTTTTTATGCCCACAGATATGATGGTGGCAACCTTTCTTATTTTATTAGTCACAGATGGCGTCAAAGGTTGTTGAGTGTGCGGCTGACTAGAGTGGAGTAGGGAACAACGAGGCTTATTTTGATTGTGTATTGGTTGAACTGTGTTGCTGGTTGACGAATAGGGTTTCGACGTCGATGATGGAACTGGTCGATGGAGTGCGGATGGTGTGCGAGCAAGAGTGACAACGATGTAGCAGTGGCTGGTCGAGGTCGTCGATCCACAACGTCGGCTATAGCAAGGATCAGACACTACTGTCGGAGTCTGGAGTTGGTGGTGGCTGCGACTGGCTACGTGCACAAGTGGTTGGTCAGGCGTTTTGGTGGCCTGGTGTCTTTTGGTTTTTGTTTTTGAAATACAAATCTTTATATATATATATATAGTTTGTTATCTAGTTTTTACTTATTTATTTTTTGATTTATTTTTATATATTCTATATATATATTTTTAAATTTAATTAATTAATAATTTTAATTAATTAAATTAAAATAATTTTTTAAATGGCCAAGGGCCTCTTGAAGAATTAGCGATGGAGAAACTCCATAAACTTTTATAGCGAACGCTTTCAGTTTCACGACAACAAGGTTGGCACAAGGTTGATGACCAATGGTCGGATCAGACGTGGCTTCGATACCAATGTACAACTAAAAGTTGTATACGCAGCGGAAATATTTAAAATACTTCGCAGACAAAGACATCCATCGTAGGATAGTAATTCTATATTGTATAAAGTATTGATGTATGATGATTACAAATGAGAATGAGGGTCCTGTATATATAGCCAGGTAAGTACCCTTTCACGAACATGCATGTTTCTAAGACATGCATTTTCATTATTAACTAACTAATCATTAGTTAATTTACTTATTGTTTATTATTATATTTATATTATTATGATTATTATTTATTATCTATTTTTACATAATTTATGTTCATAGCATCCTAGCAGTCTTGCTAGATTGGTACATGCAGGGAAGGGACCCACTATTAACTCGCCCAAGCCCTCGCTATTTAGGTCCAACACCTTCTAAACAACTAAGGGAGACTTCCCAAAATATCCCCCAATGCTCCGGTATGTGATTAGTGCCTTATATGGAGTCAATGGGGTGAAGGTGTTTTAGATTTGCTTGTCGTCTTGCTGATAAAACAATGATAAAACAATGCATATTTCTAACAAAAAGTTATTAGTAGCCAAATCACTCAAGATATGCATTATAACATATGGATTTTGGTCTACAAAATTTATCCTAACTCGCTATCCTATGGGATAGACTGTGAAATCTGTGTCAAAATGTAGGGGCAACAAGTTGATTTGTTATTATAGCCAACCCTTACTTTGCAAAACACCTCTAGGGAGTCACCCTAAAGTGAAGGGAAGGATAGAGTACATGTACTTCAGAGGCTTTATGGCCTCCCCTTTATCAAATCTTATGCTGAAAAAGCAATTTCCAATTAGCTGGAAATTGCCCTTTCAGATTTTGGTTATTTATTTCCACAATTTTTTTTTTTTTCAGAATTTAGATAGTAAATTTTTACAGTTGGAAAATAAAAGAAATTCAACTCTTTCACAAAGATAATGACCATAAATTATTATAGAGTTGAAAATAGCAAGTCCTAGCTTAAGATGCTTACCTATAGGCCTTGAGAACCTACAAAGAAAAACCCTCTTGACCTGTAGATCTGCAGCCAATTGACTAGATACAAGTGTAAAAATGTGGGAAATGAAACTTGTATCTAAGTGGGAGCTTAGATCCTACAAGTTTGACACTTCTTCCCACTAAATAGCTTTCTATAAATGATCTAACAGTAATGACCAACAAGGAAAATCCTATCCCAATGCAAGGAATAAATAAGAATTTGAATATCTTTTAGTTATTTTTTGGTTGTTGGAATCCCTGTGCCTTGAGAACTTACTTTGTGTTGAGATGTGAAGTCAAATCCCTTCTAAGTCGCTAGACCCAACTTGTGTCAAGGAGGTGGGTTTGGTCCTAGAGGAAATCACTCCCACTGTTGCTTAATTTACCCTGCAAAAATTTTGACTCTGCTTATGAGCGTCCTATTTTTGGCGTCTTCGACCTCTATTCTCTGTGTCTAGCGAAATACAAAATCCTTGGAATAATGAAGCCTTCTTTTGAAGCGGTCTAGAACACTTGGATCAATTCACCTACAAGCAAGATCAAACAAGTAGAAGAAACCCTAGTCGTTGTCTCCATGTAGCATATTAGCTCCTTGATGGTCGAGATTATTAGTCTTTGGATAAATTGTAGAAATAAATTATATTTTTTTAATAAATTATGTCCAATAACCATAAACATAACAAGAATAAGAACAAAGACGAAAACCATCCCACAATTGTAAATAATTACAAGAGTTTGCAAAAAATGAGCTCTTTATGTATGATAACACTTGTCTCTAATGATCAACAACAATTACAATGGAGGAGAGTCTAGCATTTTATAGAAAATATTTTAACGACTAGTTGAGTTCTCATTAAAATATTGCTAGTCTTCCACAATCAGGGACTTTAACATTTTTTATTTTCTTAAAATATTACAGAATAGCATGAATTTCCCTAAGGGGGTTGAATTTTCCTACATAGCCCAAAATAATTCATGATTTCCCTTTGAAAATGGTTTTCGATGGTAAAAAAATGTAGTACCAAGATTTGGTGTTGAAAATATCGGTATCGGTAAGATATTGACGAGGGTCTAGAAAACATCTTATCGGCAATATCGGTGAAAATATTGGCAAATTTCGACAAACATAAAAAATGCATAATATATTCTTTTGTTAGATTTTAGGCTTCTGTGGAAGTTTTTTGCAGTGGTATGATCCGGATTATCCACAGTTTTTTGTTCATTGTGTCGACGTTTCAAACCCCAAAGGGGGTCCATCATCAGGACAAATTAGAAAGATAGAATATGAATGAAAGATTATTGAGAGAAGGAGCCATGTGTCTGGATATAAATAAACCAAGAACCCTAATTTTATATAAGGGTCGACACTTGATTTCTAATTTTTTTTTTTAAATTTTTCCATATTCAAAATTAGCCCAGGTTTTAATTATTTTAATTATGAACCTTTATTTTATGCTATTTAATTGATATCTTTAGATTAGTTATTTTTTCATTTTTATTTAATTAATATTATGAATTTATTATCAAATTATTTTTTATATTAATTAATATAATTTTTATTAATAAATTAATTAATAAAGTTTTAAAATTAAATTAATTACTATAAATTTCTAATTTTTATTTAATTTTATTTATTATAATTAAAATGTAAATCTTATTTTATTATTTGATTAATTAATTTACCAATTTTATTAAAATTTTTATTTTTTTATTAAGAACTAATTAAAATTAAATAAGTTAAATAAATTTGCTTTCAATTAATTAATTTAATTTTAAAATCTAATTAAAAAGAAATTTATTTTAAATTTTATAATGATTAATATCTATTTGATTATTTATATTTATAATATAATTATTAATTAAATTAAATTAATCTTGATTTAAATCCCTAATTTTTTTCTTTCTTTTTATTTAAAAGTGCATCAATTAATTTAATTCTTTATGTATAATTTCATTTTATATTTATATATTTATATTTTGTTTTATTAAGAATTAAACCATTAATTTAATTCAACTTAATTAATATAATTAATTAAATTAAATTAAATAATTAATTAATTTGCTTTAATTAATTAATCAAACCTTCGAAATGGAAGACCTTTTTCGATGATTTTATGCTTCCAAGTGTTCGGGGGGGTTTATTTGTCTGATCAGGGGAAGCCAATTTCCATTGATTTCACTCCCACTGTCCCTGTTGAGGTTTTGCGGAAATTTCATAATTTCAATGGCCTCTCTGATTTTCCTTTTGTGATAGTTGTCCTCTCTTGCAATTACCTTGGCTTCTTCCAAACACATATGATGCTTGGTCTTGGACGAGTGCTCTGCAAGGGCTGATGTACGTGGTCTCTCATTCTTTATGTCAGCTGCGTGCTCTTTTAGTCTTATTTTTAGAGATCGACCTGTTTCCACATGAGCAATCAATCTTGTACACTCCCTTGAGTTGTTGACGATCAATTTTATCCTTAACCAACCTCATCATTTGCCTTATCGTTCCACATGTTGTAAATTGAGTGTCTATGTTCTTCTTTAAAATTTTTGCAATCTTATCGATAGTCCCATGGATGAATGGAAGGTAAACTTTCCCATGATTTTCTTTCTTGTCTTTAGGGGGACGCTTAGAGAGGGCCCTGTCCTGAGCCCTTCTTATAGCTCTCTTGATACTCCACTCCTTGTATTCTTTTTAATTAGATTTTAAATTAAATTAATTAATTGAAAGCAAATTTATTTAATTATTTAATTTTAATTAATTCTTAATTTTAAATAAAAATTTAAATAATTTTTTAAATAAAATTGGTAAATTAATTAATCAAATAATAAATAAGATTTAACATTTAATTTATAAATAAATAAAATAAAATAAAAATAAATTAGAAATTATATTAATTAATTAATTAAAAATTTATATTAATTAATTTATTAATTGAAAAATTATTAATTATTAAAAATAATTTATATTTAATTCATATTAATTAATTAAATAAAAATGAAAATAACTAAACTAAAATAATCAATAAATAGATTAAAGAAAGGTTCATAATTAAAATAATTAAAACCTGGGCTAATTTTGAATAATTAAATAATTAATTAAATATGGAAAAATTAATTTTTTTTTAGAAATCAAGTGTCGGCCCTTATATAAAATTAGGGTTCTTGGTTTATTTATAACCAGACACATGGCTCCTTCTCTCAATAATCTTTCATTCATATTCTATCTTTCTGATTTGTCTTGATGATGGACCCTCTTTGGGGTTTGAAATGTCGACACAATGAACAAAAAACTGTGGATAATCCGGATCATACCACTGCAATATATTCTTTTTTTTTTTTTAAATTTTTAAATTTCAGATTTTTAAACATATAAAGCAATAACAACATGAAATAAACACATTGGTACATACATATGAAGAAAGCACTGATATATCTGATGTAGTGGATGTAAAATAAAAATGATACATCAAAGGCGATAACAAATCCTGCTGATCCCTGATAATTGTCCAGTCAAGGACTCAAATGTGGAGAACCAATACAAAATAACATCACATATATATAAGTATCTCATCATCATGAGCTATATGTAGAAAAACAAATAAAAGTAACAACTATCTATCTAAGATTAGTGCCCTCTCCCCCTTTGACGGGAAAACATGTTGGGCTATTTTCCAGGCCTGCCCTTAGCAGTAGAAGGCCCTGCCCCTGTACCTATGTCAACTAATGACTGCTGGTATGAAGTTGTGCTCTCCTATATCTATAATAGATGGTGCTGACGCTGATGCTCCCATAGTCTCCTCCTCTTCCTCTTGTTCCTCCTTGTGCTGCTCCTCCCCCGAGTCCTCCCCTTGTTGCCCTTGTTCTAATGGTTCCTCTGACTCTAACTATGCAGGTGACTACTCCATGATGGGCAACTCAGACTCCACCCTCCACTAAGACAATACATCAATATTGTTTAAGGAAAAGGCAACTGGATCCATTGGTGTTTCTAGTTGCTTCACTCGAAGTCAGAGATTGTAATGCACATACACTAAATCATTGAGGCGTGAGAACTCCAACCTTTAAGAGTGTCAAAAAAACTAATGAGTCTTGACACTTAATACTTCAGGGTCATAAATTAAATATACAATAAATACAATTGCTCAACTGAACGCTGAAGCTCAAAGTTATCCCTGTTGCGTTTTTTAATTGAACTCACACCCTGAAGAACTACATGTTTGACTCAGGATCCTTATGGCGTATTTTTGCAAATTTGGTGCCCTTGCCCCATAGCTTCGCCACCAAATATTTACAACAAAATAAAGAAATAAAAAAGTCAAAAACTTAAAACATAATTAAACTTTCAAATAAAAGTTACATAATTTAATTTTAAAAATCTATAATTTTTTTTTTGTTAGGTAAGCACCCATGGGGGATTTGAACTAGTGACCTATTGCAAGGAGTGCCTTAACTGTGACCCATTCACTGTGAATCCAAAGCCCCGTGGGCAAAAATCTATAATTATAAATAAGTAAATTCTAAATTGAAAATTCTAATGAGTGATGACTTGTCACTTGCGTGGCATGAAGCGGGTCCTTTCCCTAATAATATCATTAAAGCCAAATAAGCCAACACAATCTCGGTAAAATTGTATCTCGCGATTGATTTTGCTACGAAGCTTAGGATCGGGTAACATCCTCTGAATACATGAATAGAGCCTTTCCATCACCTCGCCATGGAAATCAAAGGCACATTTATATGAAAATGTAGGGTTGAGGAAGAGTGCTACTACATGAATGGGTCGATGAAGCATCCCTGTGCACCGACTATCAATCACATCCCATAACATCATAGGTCTATCAAGCCCAAGAGAACCCTTGTCTACATAATATGAACGAATGGCCTCCTTGGCCCTATCCATGGCCTCATACAAATAAGCCATTGCAGGCTTGTCCCCATCTACCAATCTCAGAACCTTTACTATAGGTTCACTAAATGAGCACACATCTTCTACTCCTTGCCAAAATGTGTTAGTGTACACCACTTTTGCAATGGCTCTCCCATCCTGTCTCTTGTTGTATCTACAATCATGCCACTCATCAGAAATAAACATTTGCTTCAACTCAAACGGGCATCGAGGCAAAGATTAAAGAGTAATAAAGTTGGTGGCAAAATGCGTGATTGTAGGATGCCGCAACTCCTTGTTTCTAGTGTATCTCCTCATGAGGCTAAGAACAAAAACATGGCTATATATAAACTTGGGGACACTCCTGTTGTCGCATAGAATGTCTAGGCACCACAACAACGACTCAGATCGGGCGCTGTCACTCTGATCCCCAATCTCTCTGTTTAAGCTATCTCGCTACATCAGGCTAAGGGGGGTAGACCCTATGGAAAAATGGAATGAAGAAGAACCAGTTGGGAACCAACCAGTTCGGGAGACATAGTGAGGTGATCAAGTACTTGATTAAGATTTTGCAAGACTTAGGATTTGATTAGATTTTAAATGATTGATACCAGTGCTTTATGGAGTCAACGATCTTGCTAGGGAAATGAAGACCAAGTAATCGATTAACAACTATTGCTTAGATGAATGACTGTCTTATATGAAATGTAGATCCTAAAACTAATGTGAGATGCAAGAATCTTGGTTAATTTTAGTTAAACGCCCATTTATATGTGAATCCTTCAATCCTTTTTGTGTTGAGCATGATTTCGTAGTAATTGGCAGAGAGAAGATAAGGAGAAGCACACTAATGTGTGATTAACGATACCTCTCCTGAAATTCTAACATACCCGGTGCCTCCGACGCTGCAGAGAGCTGTGGATTTGACGACTTCAAGGTCACCGTTTTAAGTACTATTAAAACAGGTTTCTCAAGCAAAGATTGATATATACCTATCTTTTTATCGACCAAGCTTATGCTTGGAAGTAAATTTTATCTATGCAAAGATAACTTATATGCGGATGAAACTAGACTCGAGGATCAGAAACACTTGTGTCGCAAAAGCTCCTAATTACCCAAATGAAATGTTCGCTTTATGGATGAAGACTTAAAAATAAACTGCTGAAGATATTACAATTAGACCACAAGCTTATTTCAAATCTTCTTGATACAATTATAGTTCAAAGAGAACAAAAATTTCTTTGCAATTTAATATCAATGTCAACAGATGTTCAAAACTACCCAGCTTAGGAAACAGAGATATACAGTCTATTATAATTTGACGACAAAATTCTTTAACAATTGCTTGAAAATATTCGCAAAATGTTTGACATGTAACGAGTATTAAATAATTCAAGCAATGACGATCAATTTCAATAGATGCACAATATTCAAGCAGTTAAATCTCTAGAGATCCAAAAATTTTAAACAACCATGAAATTTAAATGCTGATCAATTCCAATCCTAGAATCACAATGATTTATGCTTAGTGACCCAAATCTAGGAAAATTTACCACTTTCCTATAGTTAACCTTTAGATAAAAAAATTTAAGTATGTTTAACTATAGAGAAATAAAAAGTTAATACCACAAAAGTCGTCTTTAGGATTTTAGCCTTAGCATAAAAAGACACCAAGAAGGAATTTAAAAAAATGACAAATTTGACTAGTCCCTATGAAAACTTTTTCAATGTGCTAAGTTTTATGAAACTAGACTTAATGTGGTAAATGATTAGTCAGGATCTTTTTTAAATGTGACCTAAATAAATCAAAAGATTCAATAATTTTTTAATTTTTTTAATGGGCTAGAGGCCACATAAAAAAATTTAAAATCTTCTAAAGTGAAAAATCACCTTTGATTTAAGTTTTTAGATGGTCTCAGAATCAAAATGAAACCCTTTCTTTTAATTTTTTTAGTTTTTTAGGGTTTTTAGATTTTCTTTAATGTTATAATTTTTTATGATTCTTTAATAAATTTCAAAATGAAAATAAAAATAAATAAAAAAAATAAAAATGAAAAGTGAGAAAATCAAATCAAATCAAAATTTAAAAATAAAAATCAAAACAGAATCAAAATTTAAAAATAAAAATCAAAACAGAAAATCAAAATTCAAATTAAGAAGAATTAAATTTTAACAAATTGAATGTCACAAAGATTAAAAAGAAAATCAAATATGAAATAAAATTTGAAGCAATGAATGAAATCTAAAAAATCGAAATGTTATTAACCTAACTCTAATGAAACATAAAAAATCAAGTCTAAAACCTAACCTACCTCATGCGTAAAACATAAAAGTCGAATGGCATCCTTTTTTTTTTGTGCGTTGTGTGCATCTGCAGGTCGAGGGAAGGAGAAGGTGACAATGGAGGGAGACTAAGGGACCCGCAACGAGGGAGATGAGGGTCGAGGAGAGCAAAAAAGATGTGGGCTGGCAGTGAGGTCACACACAGTGAAACTGTGACGGTGTTGCTGGAAAGGAAGGGCAACGAGGAGAGAGGTGATGAACACTGTGAACATCAAGCAAATGGAGCTGCAAGCAACAATGCGCATATGGTAGCAATGAGGGTCGTACGCTAGGTATGCAGACAACTGCAGGTCGATGGCAAGGAGAGAGCTGTGAAAGGAGAATAATAAAATGCGTGGAAGGAGCAACGAACAGAATGAGGGATGGCGCAGGGAGAATGAGAGCCACGAATGCAAGAGAAAACTTAAGTCAAGTTAGACACAGATTTGAGGAGCGAATAGAGGGAAAGGGACTTGCGTATGGTAGTGGATTTCGTTTTTCTTGCAGGCTCCGGATAGATGAACGCTGGACGGATAGCATTGACCGCGAGGGCTGTAAAAAAAAATTGAAATTTGCACAGTAAACCCTAAAACTAGGCAACAAATCAATATGCAAAATGGTAGCCCAGAAACCCTTTAAAAACTGTCCAGAAATCTTAATTAAAATTTTAAATCCTTCTGCTTTAGATTTCTTTGAAACCCTTATAAAATTTTCCAGATCCGAAAATAAAAAATAAATAAATTTAAACGCTTGGACTGCAAAATGCTGGATAATTTTCCTGCAAAATGATGTTGATGAACCCCAGAGATCCAGATCTTACCCTCCAGGGCCTACATCTGGACTCTACATAGTTTTCTTCTTCAGATTTGTAGCTGCAAGGCAACAATAAAACACCCAAACGATATATACAAAAACCCAGAAAATCCTAAGTCAAAAAACCAAAAATAATTACAGATCCTATGTACATGAATGGTAGATCTAGGGAGTGTGAGTCCAACTCCGCTCCCAGATCTGATAATTTGAGGCTCTTAATAGGTAGATCTATCGATTTAGCACAATTTTTTTTTTGAGTTTTAAAGAAGGTACTGAGCTCAAAACCCTTCATGCATCAACCATAAAAATATTTTATGATAAGCCTGGGATCAAATTAAGCTGGGCTCTTCAGAAAACACGAATCAGGGGTTGGCTGATTCAACCGAAAACTTCCCTGAACTCCCGATGATCTAAAAATCAAGACTTTCCTACAAAACTCAATTCAGCCATCAACATAGAGCGAGAAAACAATAATAAAATTCAGACAAATAGAGATACCTGCTATTAGGTTTAGAATTTGGATTATTATTCAAACCCCAACGACTAAGCAAGATACATGTACTCAAATCACTCTTCAGAAGCTATTATCAATGGCTAAAAAAAAATTACGCATGAAAATAACACATCTTACAGTATTTCCACAAAGAGTAACACCGACGAAAATTAACCCCAAAGTCTTCCTTTATTATCCAAAAAAGTTTACATGAGCTTTTCGCTTAGTACATGATCCAGAGATCAGATCATTTGACTGACAAATGACCTCCTATTTAAAGACAAATCCTCCAACGGCTAGTTCGAGTGAACCTCGTCAAAACAATCTCGATCACTGATGAGGATCAAAATTTCTTTTAATCTCATCCGTTGAAATTTTAAATTCTTGAGGAAATTCGAATTTTTCAATTAAATGCATTTTAATTAATTCAAAAATTAAATTTTTGAATTAATTTCCTCAAAATTTTTGAGTTTGACTTAACGCCAGGGACCAAAGGCTTAAAATTGAGCTAAATGATTAGTTTACCTTAGTCCCTGGACCTCTTAAATTTTTTTTTTAAAGGACCGACGAATTTTGCCTAAGGAGAATTTAAATTTACCTAGGACCTAGAATTAATTAAATTTCTGGCTTAGGATTTTAATTAATTTTGGCCAGAAAATTTAATTAATTAACTTATGAAGGGATAAATTATTTTTCCAACCCTCAAGACACTTTACATCATGATTTTTTACATTTTTTATATCTCAAGGGGGAAAACCCATTTGCAAAAGACCCTCACAGATTACCCAATTCTGCGACACAAATATAGTCTAGCAGACCAAGCAATTTGTAATAAAATAACCTAACCAAATAGTTAGGATTATTCCCAAATCACTTTTTCAGAGACTTGATCTAGAACACTAGAATTGCTCTAAGATCCCAGTGACAAAATCCATTCCAGCGTTGGGGTAAGGTTGAAGGAAAACTTTGTCGACCATCCGAGAATGGATTGGTGAGACAAAAAAACCTCCTAGAATATAGATCGTCACGAGAAAAGTAGGTTTACCTAGGTAATTACATACACGATACGGATTTGCTGAGATTATTTACATTATACACATGTAGAATGGGCTTACATTATAAGATGATGATCAAGCTGATGATGATAGCTGGATGGCACGAACACATAGATCATGCATTATCCCTTTTGCAAAAAAAGGGGGTGTATTGTTATGGGTCGTTGGCACGTAGTGGTTAACAACTCCTAACCATATCAACCACCTCCTTGATGAAGGGGAGCTTCACCATATCCTCAAGCAGCGAATCGATACAATGTGCTACACATGGAGTCTAGAACAATGTGCGGTGGATCTCAATAAGCATCCTACTGGTAGGCACATAATTCGCTGCATTATCTATTATGACTTGCACCACATTTTGCACACCAATCTCCTGGATGAACCCATCTAACAACTCACATATCATTGCTGCATCTTTTATATGTGCTGATGCACCCATTGATTTAATAAACATAGTACCTTTAAGACAAGGTACCAAGAAATTTAGAAGGGTCCTACCCATACCTTTCCAACCATTAGACATCATTGTGCATCCAGTCACTTCCCATGTCTGTTACAACTCCGCCAATCTAGAGTTGATGTCTTGTTTTTTTGCTTGAAGGATTGGCCCCTGCAACTCCTCATATGTAGCACTTTTTACCTTGGGCCCACAACAACGATAGCATCACACATTGGTTGCCAAAATGGATTGGTTTTGGTGATGCTGAGAGGTAAGTCGCTCCAGAAAAGACACATCCCCATAACTCTATCTGCTTCTTGCTTCTCCCTTTTTTAACAACTGATTTTATGGAAGGTTGTGCTTCATGTCCTGTTCGTGGAACAAAAAATGATGATCTCCCACTCCCAGTAACATTAGCACTAGTAGGTGACGCTGTGGAGCCCTCTCACTACCCTCAGCCTCAAAATTAGAAGAAGATATCCTGAAAGATCTACCTGCACGTTCAACCTTGTTTCTTTTCGCCCTTCCTTCTTTGTGTCTTTTTCGTCAATTGCTTCAAGAGCTTTTTGTATAAGCTCCGCACCAAAAACCATACAAAGCCTAACATCATGTCCAGGGAGTCTAGCTAGATGGTATTTCAATCGCGTAACCACTCCTGTCATCTTGGTCCCACACAATTTGCATGATAGATATGCCTGATTTGTCCCACCATTAGGTTCCCCATACTCCCAAAATGGGTCCAAGGATTTTGGCATATTTGTAGTGAACTAATTCAAACCTAGGGCACCAAAAAAAAAAAAATTTGCATTAAACACCTATACAGAAGAAATAATAAGTAATAACCTCCTCATTTAAAAAAATATTTTTTTACTACATTATTTGCAATGTGAATGAAAAATGGTAAGAAGAAGGTGCATAAGAAAAAAATGAAGCTTGCTGTCCAAATATGGAGAAAACCTTGCATTGGCTCATGGGCATGAAAATCATAGCAAATAGAAAAAAAACAAAGAAGCAAAATGTTGGTAGGCAAAGAGGCAATCAAGCATAACTCTAAATCTATGAAAAAAATCATTAACATAGGGGTTTTTAAGAACATACCTGTTAATGGAAGAAATGAAGTTTGTCTCACTGATCTTCAGTCTTTGATCCACAATTTTTTTTTTTATTGGTGATGATAATGGTTGTTTGATCCTCAATCCCTCCTTGAAAACCATCACAAAGCTCTTCCCCTTCCTTCTCCAAGACTAAGAAACCAAAATGAGCAAATAAAACTACCAAAATAGCCTGCAACCCAGCGCGGCCAATGATATTTGAGGTTGTAGTGTGGTATTTTGCCGAAATATCGGCGATATTTTGGAAATATAGGCGATATTTCGGAAATATCGACGATATTTCATAAATATCGCGATAGTTCTAGGCAAGAAAATATCGTGATATTTTTTCGGGGATATTTCAGTGTGTTGAAAATATCGTGATATTTCTGAAAATTGCCGATATTATCAACACTGCCAAGGTTCCCCTTAACATCAAGCATTTTTGGTCCATGAGTCTATTTGTCCACATAAAAGAGTGCGAATTAACTAAAAGAAAACAATTTTGTTCCTTCAGAAAAATTTAGTTGTAATGACTGGTAAATAAGTCCATCTTCTTGTTGACCCTGCCGTCCGCACCTACCTACCAGTTAGCGAGAAAAGCCTTCAACCCCACAAGGTGTGGTTGGTGGCAGGGAACTCAGAGAAGGGGCTGTCACACTGATCCCAACTCTCTCCGTTTTAGCTATCTCCTAGGCTAGCTAAGGGGGTGGTCCCT